>JAGFPH010009569.1:0-10027 GCA_018207615.1 Philaenus spumarius | reverse complement strand
TACCAGTAGCACTTGATTTACTGAAAAATCATAAATTAACAATCGTCAGGACATTACGCAGAGACAAGCGAGAAATACCTCCTGAGTTTCTTACAACCAACAAGAGAAAAATTCACAGCAGCTTATTTGGATTCAGTGAAGAAAAAATTACTCTAGTATCATATGTTCCATCTAAAAAGAAAGTTGTTTTAGGGTTATCGACTATGCACAGCACAAACCAGATTGATGAGTCTACTGGCGATAAAAAAAAAAACCGAACTGATTACATTTTATAATCTTACAAAAGGTGGTGTCGATGTTGTTGACCGCATGTGTGCAAACTACACAGTGTCTCGAAAAAGTAACAGGTGGCCCTTGACAGTATTTTATTTTTTGCTTGATATTGTTGGCATAAATGCGCAAATAATTTACGAAGGCAACAGTAGAGAAAAAGCTGTTCGAAGAACTTTTCTGAAGGAGCTAGGCATATCACTTGTCAAGAATCACATCCAGACTCGCTCTACAATTGTAACACTGCCAAAAGAGCTACGGAGCAAAATAAGAATGATTTTAGGACAAAAGAACTACTAAGAAAAAATGCCAGGTAACTAACAAAATAAAATTATAAATAAAATTACAAAATTAAATACAAAAATTTATAAAAATAAAATTTAAATTACCTTATATAAATAAAAATATATTTATTTATTTTTAAATTTTCCAATTTTACTTTCTCACATATACGTAGTATAGAGAAAGTATTGTAATGGTAAAAAAAAAAAAATTAAAAATTTGTTTGTGGAAATATCCGTTTTGAGGTCCCCTGAATCCAAAAAGTTGATTAAAAAAATTTTTTTGATGTCACGAAAAAAAGTCTGTATGTCTGTGTGTCTGTAACATTACTGTATTTGCTAAATATTAAAAGTATTTAATTTTGTAGGTGTGACTTCTGCCCTAGAAACTTAGACAAAAAGACGACCAAATGCTGCACAAACTGCGGAAGAAGCGTTTGTAAAAACCACCTCATTGAAGTTTGTGAGAACTGTTTTAGTGCCTAGAAAGGTCAAACGTGTAGTTGTATTTTATTTAAAGTAATTATGTTCATTCTCACAGCATTTATTATGTATTCCAGTGTGCTAATAAATTTATATATATATATATTTGACTCATTTTTACCAAAAATTCGAGTTGGGGTAAAAAATTACCCCACGCGAGTTCTCGTGGAATGAGGGATAGCGCGAGTGCTCTAGGGATATATAAGAACTTTTGGTTTGCGTGCCTTAATTTAGAATCGAATTAAATACAAGTTCTAATTGCTTGCAAGCATCATTTGAGAACGAATCTTTTATCAGTTTTGACTAGGTTTAGTCTTTAATGTTTTTTGTTACTATGCTATTTATATGGGATTAGATCCTCCTCCTCCTATCCGAATTTGTCCTCTTTTTCAAGAAACTCTTTAACCTGAAGGACAATAATTGGATAATAATAATAATTAGAGGCCAATTATACATAATATAATTAAATTTTCAGATTATTAAATATTTATACTTAATTCAAGCATGAAAGTTTGGTCCATTTGTGATTTAAGTGTTGGTGTAGTATTCCGTCGTCCTCAGGTACCTCTTCAAATTGAAAGGGTGTCCACCAACCTGAAAACACGTAGCAAGTGTTTCTTTGACAAAGAAAATAATACTCTTTAAATTATTATTAATTTATTATATATTACGAAATTTAAATTATGATTTTACATAAAGATAAAACTACAGATAAAAAAAACTCTGTTAGCTCTCCTTACTTACTATCGCGAATTGACGGAAAAGAAACGACGCGGCCTGAGTCTACTCGGAAACCCTTCTTCAAAGTGATTAGTGATTAATAATAACTTTTTCGAATACGTTATAAAATGAGTTGTAAGTTTTTAGTTGTAGCTCATGCATCACTGAGGATGACGACTTTGTCGTTGAAACGCGTTTGATCATTAAATGTATGTGTGCGAGAGTTAGTGTATTGTTACTATTATTATTTTTATCTTGGAATAATTTGTTATTGTTGGACATTTCCCATATTTTTTTGTTATTATGCACATGACGTTTCGGAAATATAAAACCTCTTCCGTTATCAAGTGGCTATATCTAAGAGACCAAAGAACCAATGGGATTTTAAAAGAAAACAGCGTAAAACTAGTATATACTACCGACCTTAAACATCTACGAAGTATATCTCAGAGCTGGAACTAAGAAGTCAAAAACATAAACATAAAAAACACAGAAAACACAGTCATACACCTGCTGGCAAACACTTGCTGACAGACCGTGGTTAGAACAATAACCGGTCAGGTGCCGCGGAAGAGGTAGGCGCTAGGGGAGTTGCCTATTAGTTTTGTATAGTTTTAGGCAATAGATCTTTGAATAAATAGGTTTTCATTGAACTTATTAATTTGAATTAGCTCTTTAGTCGAAATTTGTCTTTTGCTTTTGTTTAATCAAACATTCAATAAGCTGCCAATATAAATATGTTCATGTATACATTATTATTAGGCCTATAACTATTACTAAAATTCAAATATAGATATAAAATATTGTTAACACAGATTACAAAATCTGAATAACAAATATAATAATGTTTGTAAAAAGTATCTAATACATAGTAAAATAATAATATAATAAACACAATTACAAGTCCAAATTATTGTACTGTTTGCAGAAATTACCATATCATAGTACGACAAAAAATATATATTACACATGTTAATATACTTAATTGATAGTTTACAACGCAATTACAAAATAATATTATCTGCTATAATTAACAGAAGCGAACAATTGAATCAAATTCTTTATCGAACTGAGTTGTTATTCGAATAATTTTACAAGTGTGATTCATTTTCCTTTTATTCGAATAATACTTAATTTTGTTTATTCAAATAAATTATTCGATTAATACAACTTGTCTATTATCAATATCTTTATCGGACTTGTTCGAATATTTTTGCGATTGTGATTCATTTGGTTTTCACGCAAACAAAAGAAATAGAATAAATATTCAATAATTTTTTTAAATTTTTATAAATGATTCGACTAATAAAACTATTTGTTTATCCCATCATTCAAAATGAATTATTTTCCTAGTTTTTCATTGAACCTGGATGAAAATGTTAATTTGCATTTACAACTAGCTTCGATTTCACATGTGGTTTTTCTTTCCAACTTGCTTTCTGAATAAAGTGAGTTTATTTAATGATGAATAATTAATTATGTGTTAGTGACTGAATAACGTCTGCGTGTACATATCCATGCTTAGTGATCACATCACTCCTCATAACTAAAAACGTTCCACAAGCTTTCCGAATGTGGTAATTGAAAGAGTTGATTTAAAAAAATTACCACCGTTTGTCGACTTTATCGTCACTTAACCTGATTCTCCCTGGTAGTGATCATAACTGGTGTATCTGTTGAACTTGTAAAATAGTAACCGTTGTTCAACCATGTAGGTCAATTCACCTTTAACACCCATTGTTAAACATCCTTCCCAAAACCCAACTCGTACCCTAAAGAACTGGGCTTGTTGCATCAATGGAAACTGATGTTTCGTCTTTTGTGTGACCTGTTAAAAATAACTGAATTAAGTGAAAGATTTTTGTGTGTGTGTGTTTCTACCGCTTAACCTAATTTGTGTCTTATGAATAATATATTTAACGTGCTTTAATTTCAGATTAACCTAAGGAGACATGGAGAGCGACTTCTCCGACGCAAATTTAGTATTACGGACTGCTTGGCCTACTGTACCTACGCCTGCTCCTCATAATAAACAAAGACCTACTATCATTGTCTACGCTACAGGCAAGTTATATTTACCTATACACATCCATGTTGCTTTATTAAATGTCTTAAGTATCTACACAATGTACGAAAGAACACCTTAAAGAATTACAATAAAGATAAAGTTTTTGTTCTTAATGATATTTTAAATTTTTTTCTCTTTTTTAGTCTGTTAGTTTTGAATGTCAAGTTGACCAGAGGAAATCAAATAAAAACATTAATTGGAACTATATTAGACCGTTTATAATGAATTAAAAAAATAGACAACTTACAAAAATTAAGCTTCTTTTGTAAAGCAAAAAAAAAAATATATATATACGTTTCCCTACTATGCACACATTAACTAGGAATGCATGGAACATAAAAACTGAAGTCAAACTTAATTGAACTCAACTGTTTCAATATAATTATTTTATTAATATAAATGTATACATTTTTGAAATATAATTATAAGGATTTGAATTAGTCGATATAATGATACAATTCTTTTTAAAGTTACCCAGAACTAACGACGTGAACGTAAAGAATAAAATGTACGATAGTCGTTAATTGCAATTATTTGTTACTATATAAAGATTGAAACCTTTGCGAAAAATTAATTGACACCGTCCTGCCACAGACGTCCGCCTTAGATAAACGAAACTAATAATTCTTCCTCGCATACAAAGTGTATGTTTAGCCATCTATTGATTTTCGTGTATGCTTAACTGTGCTCACAGTTATTTTGTTGTTAAAACATAATTGATTATGATTGGACAAATGGAGTATTGCAAGCAAGCTGGGGAAATATCAAAGGCAAGCTTTGCGAACAGTTAAGAGATCTGCATCGCACGAAGCGCATGACAAATGCAGACAAACTTAAATATCGTAAATAACTTTTGTGGGCAAATTGAAATTGAAATGGTGAACAATATAAACCATATAGTAAAATTTTATCCAAATCGATAGAGTAGTTTCGGAGGAGAAGAATTTACAAAATTTGCACAAAGGCGTTGAAAAGGTATTCGCCCAATAACTGAGTAAGTCTAAGAGAAAAGAAAGACATTTCAATCATTTAATACATATTATTCAATCGAATTAAAAATTTTCATTCTGAACCTGTGATACATATACAACGCAAAGCGTATAGTTATCATGTTGAAGGGTTAACATTATTCCGATGTAATAAATCAAAAAGAACGATAATATACCAAAGTTGCCATCATATAACTAGGCTTACACTTCTGTTCCAGTTGCTCCAGAGACTGTGGTTATCCCCATCGTATCCTGTATTCTAGGATTTCCTCTTCTTGCCCTTCTTGTGATCTGCTGCCTCCGAAGGCGGGCGAAACTGGCTCGGGAGCGGGAACGGCGCAGAGCTGGGTAAATTGTATTATGTTACTGTATTGCAATATGGATTAGTAATATGAAAAACAAATGTATTTAACTCAAAAAAAACATCTGATTGCAATGAATTGTTACACGAAGCAAAATACAAAAACGAGCTGTATGCAAAAGTATTTTTTATAAATATACTGCATATTATATAGTTTTTGTATTTCTTTGTTATCAGCTATTCTCTTTTTGAGCCAAAGTAGAAACCAAAGAAACCTTGCAGTATTAATATAGTAAATTCGTAGATATTATGCCTGTATCTAGTTTATGTTAATGTAAAATAAACAATAAATTGATTAGTTATTATAAAGTATAGTGGCAATGCTATTGCTTGGTTTTAGTATATACATGTATGCTTGGATTAAATTAAAAACACTATTCAGTGAGTGTAATAAAACATTAGTTATGAAGTGACTTGTGGGTAAAATAATATTCTTATGACTAGGTCAGACATTCGTTTCGTATAAAACAAATGGGTGTTTATTGCTAATGCAATTTATTTTATTGGTAGCTAACCCATTTTGATTATTATTTTAAATTTTATGTATAGTTAACCCATTACATTACTTTTTCTTAAGTAATTGAAGTTGCAAATGTTTTTTACAACATTTAAAAACATTATTACAAAAATTATTTAGGTTTATCTTTTATACGAAGTTAGTGCACTTTATTTTTATTGTACAGGGATATTCATTTTAATATCTTTGACTGTAGTGACCATGTATTTTAAGCAATCCTGGTAATAATATGTGAATTTCGTAGTGAAAATATTTGAGTAGGTTTTAAGTATATAGAAAAGTAAGTTTATAAATTATTATTAAATTTTAACAGTAGTTATACCATTTCATCCCGTTGACTTAAGTAATTGAAATGCAAATGGTGTTTATGTCTCTTAAGAATAATATTACACAGATTTAGCTTTATGGCTTGAAGGAAGTTAGTGCAGTTTATATTTATTAGTTACCCCCATTTTAAAAGCTCTTAATAACTGTGTTAAACAGCTGTATTTCTAATCTGAACATTTTATATACATGAAACAAATCTATATTTGAATAAAATTCACTAAATGAGTTAATATGTAAATTAAAAACTACTTCAATTGGTGTTGTAGTAAATGCATAATATTGGCTGTGTGTTCACAGAACTTTTGGCGGAGATCCTGGGGCAATGTCGCTGGTGCGTCTCAGCCCAGTACACAGACTAGGTAAGTATTGATTTTACCTTTCCGATTAGAGGTAATAATTCCAGTTGTAAAGGTGAAAACTGCCCCGAGACATTACAACCCTTCATTTACGCATTCGTTTACCAAGACTAGTCATTGACTTGGTATACAGTGTGTGCCGGAATAAACTGACATCTGCATCAGCTTGCATAACATAATACACAATGCTTTGTTAACATTTGTTTAAAGCGTCCAAGACAAATGGCACTGCGCGAGTAATGTGAATTGCCTGCGATAACGTATTGACATTTCGATTGTCGCAGTGGCACAATATTTCCGCTATTCAATGACACTGCCAATGTAGTCTGAAACATTAAATTCAACATTTATCGCCAATTGATGTTGATGACATTTTGTTTTATAAATTCCGACACTAAAACTAAAGTACATTCTACATTTAAACGCAAATAGTTGACGTAAAGGTAAGTAAGTCTATATACAAGTACAACTTTAACGTTTTCAACCATGGACAAGAATTATACGTTATCATTATATTTTATTTTACTTTTATATTAGACATTTATTTCTAGGCACAAACTTAGTTACATAAACTAAAAACGAGTCTCTGTCGCTAGACATATTAAACTTTATTGATTGAAAAGTAAAGTAGTGTAAGAACTCAGTAAAACTGAAATAAGAAACAATACCAAGTTCGCTGGCATACTGTTTTTATTGGTGACACATAGCTCGTATACAACTAGTTATTGATTACTATAATAAGCGATTTACTATGTATGTTTATAACCAAATACAGAAATAAAATTAGTTTGTTTATGGAAATATAAATTTTATTTATTTGGCTTGATCCAGAAAGAATAAAACTTGAACGTGCATTAAATAATATATGTTTAGTATTTACTACCATTGCATGCGCACTATAAATACTAGTCTAGCCAACAAACGTCTCGATACTCTGTCATGATGGAATACTATTTATGGAATTATAATAGCTCTTTGTTGGCATACTTACCAATAACACAATAAGAATATGCTTTATAGCATTTATTTTTGTTTTATTTACTCCATTGCATGCAACTCGATAAGTACTACAGTACAGCTATTAAAAGTCACGATGCCTTGGTATTCTAGAACACTATTTATATAAGTGTAATAGTGTTTTAGGAATATTCAAATAAAGAAGTGCATTAAATCATTTTTTTTAATTGATTCACTATTGCTTTTCGATACAAACTAAAGTTAAGCTTGTAAATTCACGATGTGGCATGCTAGAACACTATTTATGAAAGTATAATAGTTCTTTGTTGGACCCACCTACAAATAGTACAAAAAGAACGTGTTTTAAAGAATTTTGTTTTAATTTATTCACTATATTGCTTGCAACTCGATACGAAAAATGTTAAGCTTTAAAATGCACGATACAGTGGCGTGCTAGAACACTATTTATGAAAGTAAAATAGTTCTTTGTTCGACCCACCTAGAAATAGTACGAAAAGACGTGTTTTAAAGAATTTAGTTTTCATTTATTCACTATATTGGTTGCAACTCGATACGAAATAAAAATTCACGATACGGTGGCGTGCTAGAACACTATTTATGAAAGTAAAATAGTTCTTTGTTCGACCCACATAGAAATAGTACAAAAAGACATGTTTTAAAGAATTTAGTTTTAATTTAGGCCTATTCACTATATTGGTTGCAACTCGATACGAAATTAAAATTCTCGATACGGTGGCGTGCTAGAACACTATTTATGAAAGTAAAATAGTTCTTTGTTTGACCCACATAGAAATAGTAAAAAAGACTTGTTTTAAAGAATTTAGTTTTAATTTAGGCCTATTAACTATATTGGTTGCAACTCGATACGAAATTAAAATTCTCGATACGGTGGCGTGCTAGAACACTATTTATGAAAAAAAAAAAGTTCTTTGTTTGACCCACATAGAAATAGTAAAAAAGGCTTGTTTTAAAGAATTTAGTTTTAATTTATTCACTTTATTGGTTGCAACTCGATACGAAATTAAAATTCACGATACAGTGGCGTGCTAGAACACTATTTATGAAAGTATAATAGTTCTTTGTTCGACCCACCTAGAAATAGTTAAAAAAGAACGTGTTTTAAGGAATTTAGTTTTTTTTATTTATTCACTATATTACTTCCAACTCTACACGAAATAATGTTAAGCTTTAAAATGCACGATACGGTGGCTTGCTAGAACACTATTTATGAAAGTATAATAGCTCTTTTTTCGACCCACCTAGAAATAGTACAAAAAGAACGTGTTTTAAAGAATTTAGTTTTAATTTATTCACTATATTGCTTCGAACTCGATACGAAATAATTTTAAGCTATTAAAATTCACATTACAATGGCGTGTTAGAACACTACTTATGAAAGTATAATAAATAGCTCTTTGTTCGACTCACATAGAAATGGTAAAAAAAGAACGTGTTTGAAAGAATTTATTTTTAATTTATTCACTATATTGCTTCCAACTCGATACGAAATAATGTTAAGCTATTAAAATTCACATTACAATGGCGTGCTAGAACACTATTTTTGAAAGTATAATAAATAGCTCTTTGTTCGACTCACATAGAAATAGTAAAAAAAAGAACGTGTTTTAAAGAATTTAGTTTTAATTTATTCACTATATTGGTTGCAACTCGATACGAAATTAAAATTCACGATACGGTGGCGTGCTAGAACACTATTTATGAAAGTAAAATAGTTCTTTGTTCAACCCACCTAGAAATAGTTAAAAAAGAACGTGTTTTAAGGAATTTAGTTTTTTTATTTATTCACTATATTACTTCCAACTCCACACGAAATAATGTTAAGCTTTAAAATGCACGATACGGTGGCGTGCTAGAACACTATTTATGAAAGTATAATAGCTCTTTTTTCGGCCCACCTAGAAATAGTACAAAAATAACGTGTTTTAAAGAATTTAGTTTCAATTTATTCACTATATTGCTTCCAACTCGATACGAAATAATGTTAAGCTATTAAAATTCACATTACAATGGCGTGCTAGAACACTACTTATGAAAGTATAATAAATAGCTCTTTGTTCGACTCACATAGAAATAGTAAAAAAAGAACGTTTTTAAAGAATTTAGTTTTAATTTATTCACTATATTGCTTCCAAGTCGATACGAAATAATGTTAAGCTATTAAAATTCACATTACAATGGCGTGCTAGAACACTATTTATGAAAGTATAATAGCTCTTTGTTCGACTCACATAGAAATAGTACAAAAAGAACGTGTTTTAAAGAATTTAATTTCAATTTATTCACTATATTGCTTGCAACTTGATACGAAATAATGTTAAGCTATTAATATTCATAATTCGGTGGTGTGCTGGAACACTATTTATAAAAGTGTAATAGATTTTTGTATGACCCGACCTAGAAATAATATAAAAATGAAGAGCTGTAAAGCATTTAGTTATAATTTATTCACTATATTGCTTCCAACTCGATACGAAATAAAATTAAGCTACTAAAATACACAATACAGTGGCATGTTAGAACACTATTTATAAAAGTGGAATAAGTCTTTATAGGACCCGACCTAGCAATTGTAAAATAAAATGTTGCAATAAATCATTTAGTTTTAAATTATTTACTATATTGCTTGCAACTTGATAGAAACTAGAGTTAACCTATT
>JAGFPH010009568.1:27575-46113 GCA_018207615.1 Philaenus spumarius | reverse complement strand
TCTATTCATATAAACTGTTTCATACATAACAAAATAATTTAAATATTAATGGTTTATTTTACGTACATCTAATTGTAAATATACTATGTTTACGATAATTTCTGGTTTAGTACAAATATTATTAATTTAGGAGAGTAAATCAATTTTAATAGTCATAATATTTTTTTCTTATTTCAAAGTAAACATTACCAAAGATACAATGCGATAAACATTGTAAAAGCTAAATATCTATTAATTTTAACATTGAAAAATATTGGTCATGGTGTAGGAAATCCAGCGAAAAAGTAGTTTAATTTCATTTAATTTTATGAATTAGTTCGTCAAATATTAATGTTGTGTTTTCACAAAAAAACAAAAAAACATTGTATTAATTAATGTTCTAGTTTCTGCATAATATATTCATAAAAATATCACAATTATTAGTTTTTATTACGTTTAGAATTCACATTAAACTAGAAACTTACTTCTAGATCTTCAAATATTATTACTTATGTGTCTTATTACTTGAAAGAATGTTCCCTGGTTTCCTGCTGTTTTAAATGTGGCTTTTAGGCAGCCTTGCAAATTAGGGGTTAGGGTACCCAACTACAAAGCTCAAGGTTTCCTATTCAAATCCTAAGGTGATAGTTTCTAGACAAATAAAATAATAATAATAATTCACTCGCTGGGAAATCCGTAGCGTGTTCCTAGCGCCGAGTGTTCCAGGGGTGTCCTCCTACGAGCGCCCTGTCCAACGAGCGCCATGTCCATCTAGCGCCAACTCTCTGGTTGACGAGGGTCAGAGAGGGGTTGACAGATCTAGGAGCTTTCCAACGAGCGCGGCATTTCTGTGTCACTCCCTTCGACCACCTGTAATTCTTGTAGTATTTACTCCTGACCTAAATATGAATACCCTCAAATCAGCTACAAATGTTATAAAAACCTAATGGATTAAAACAAATATGTTTAAGCTTGTATTTAAGCAATGTATGCAGTATTATTTTTAAGCAAATGTGTATAAGCTATTTAATATGCTGGCAAAACCCACATTTTACTACGGGTTAAATTAATGTTATGCAATTCAATTATTGTTAAATCAGTTAAATAACAAAAGTCGCCTCTTGGGTATTATGAACATAAGCCATCACAATGTTTTTGCTGTGGTCGTCAAATATGATTTAAAATGCATAACTTTATGATTTTAGTCTCGACATTTGTGTTGCTTGCGTAGGTATGGTTAAGGACCGGTTTTTCCACACTGGTATGTCAACTTTTCATGGGTGCCATTGTTTACTTCCGATTTTTGGTTTACCTCCCCCACTAAATAGGCCCTACCAAGAATTTATTCTCCCCAAATTTAGGTAACAGTAGGCCATAACAATCGTGCGGGTTCATGGCGTCCGCGGGTCTTTGTTTGGACCCCCTGTCAAGAAATTAGGCCTGGAAAACCATGTGCGATGATTCGTGACAGGCCTACCTTGATTTAGAGGTGCCTTTGATTTTACGTGGGCACGCAATACTGGCTGGCGCTAACAATGAGCTTTTTCGCACTTTTCTTCCACTAATAGAATATTTAAGAGGTATTAAAGTCATTTTCTTTAAACTATTCAAGTTATATTTAGAAATATTAAATCCGCTTTTGAGGGACATGACCTAATACTGGCATATTAAATTGTTTATACACGTGCTTATAACACGCATGGCACTGCTTACAAAAATTACCGTTTAATTTAGGACAGAATTGAGGTGTTTCATATTTAGGTATCTTTAACTTACTAGAAACAGTGATTCAGTAAATAGCACCTGGTAAAATACCAAATAAAAGATTTGGGAGGTATTTTATTTAAGAATATTTTTGGAAATAATTAGTTATATTTTTATCATCTTTTATTTTACAAGATGTTCTAGTTTTACAAATCCGACAACGGCTATTGAAATAACGTTACTGTAATATTATAAACTATATATCGTTGCGATTATCTATAAGAAAGGTTTTAAATACAAGTATATGGGAAGGTTTAAGGAATGTTTTTCGATATCACTGATCGTGTCAATTCATCGATCAGTAAATACTAACAAGTACAGGTGGTCGAAGGGGGCGACAGAAATGCGGCGCTCGTTGGAAAGCTCCTAGACCTGTCAACCCCTCTCTGACCCTCGTCAACCCGAGAGTGGGCGCTAGATGGACATGGCGCTCGTAGGACAGGGCGCTCGTAGGAGGCAACCAGGCGCCGAGTGTTGCTAGCGCCACGTCAACAGTTGACGAGGGTTTGACAGTTTTGTCAGCTGAGGCAGAGTATTGCTAGCGCCAAAATATTGAAGTCTGGGCTTGTCTATATAAAGCACGTTAGCGCAGTGGATTTTAAACTCTATAATTTTAATGACGTTAAACGTGATAATAACGACGAAATATTATAATCATACTATTATCGGCAACATACTGTGACTAAACAGTATAGGTTAGAACCTCTGGTTTTTTTTTATTTCTAATTATATAATGTGATAATAACGACGAAATATTATAATCATACTTTTATCGGCAAACATACTGTGACTAAACAGTATAGGTTAGTACCTCTGGTTTTTTTTTTATTCCCTTACACGATTTATGGCCTTGGCGCTATGAACACTATTCTCAGTGGTTTTGACCGCGGCGCTAGCAACACTCGGCGCTAGCAACACGCACCCGGGAAATCAATCCTTTTCGTCGGGTCTTTCCGAAATATATAACAAATTTGTTTGTATGTAAACTATTGAAAGTCGTTTTTAATGCAAAATATATAAATATAAAAAGATGGTTTGCTTTAGTATTGAATATAACGTTTTAATTAAACGAAAATTTCATTTAAGTTTTTCCAATGGGATAGAAATGATCCGACCTTACGATTTGTATTGAAAGAACTTATTCAAGTATATCGTCAAACATAAATAAAACAAAACGCTTAAAACAATTCCCGTTTATGAGACACATGGCTGTATATGACGTCTACGTATACTTAAAATAACCAAATTAAGTTTACTTATAATAAAATTAAATCAAGACTTTTCAGAAAGCTTGCATAGTTAAACAAATAAATGTTGTATTTAATTTGGTAAAGCACTTCAGTGTGAAGCCGTTATTGCGTGGGTTTGGATGGTTACCAAAAATACTTTCTGTAAAAACGCATCCGGAAACATCCTTGTAAATTACAATAACTTAACTTTTAAATATACCGAAGACCACCCGCTAAGACTCTACATCTTAAAAGTAGTGTAAATAAAGTAAGTTTGAATAATATGTTATGTAAAAAATGCATGGCTTAGAATACGAAAAGAAAATATATCTTTATAAGTAATTGTAAATTTATTGTAAAATATGTTGTTATTACAAAGTATTTTTTTTTTCTGCTTTACACTATGTCAATAAAATTCTAAATTATCATTAATTGTTTCTATAAATTCTAACATCATCAACAAAAGTTGTATGAGAAATACTAAGCTTTGTTTTAAACTTGTACCACGAATAGGCTACACCGAATCTAAAATGTACGATCTAATAGTAAGTTTAACAAATTTCCGTACCCTGTAAAAATAGATAAAACATTAAAAAAATATCTTAAAAGCTTTTATGGCCTTTATTAAAATCGTTCGAATGAATATTTCGTTTCTTCAAAAAGTATAAAAATAAATAATTTATAGTTATAGCACCCAGTACAATTTATTTAGAGACATTACCTTTATAATGCAAAAAGTAATTTACTATATTTTCTGAATGAGATTTGTTGAAAATGGATTAATTTTTTTCTCAACCAGTCGAGCAACAAATGTTTTTAATTTCGATTCAGAATTCAATTTTAAGGTTTATGAACAGCGTGATTTCATCGATTTAACTCGGGATAAATTCACCCAATCGTCTCTCCCCTTCGCCTCTCTATGCGGCACAAATCGTGATTTATTGCCTCAGCTTGTTTCTTTTCCGCCCCTAAAATGAGTCTGTTGGAGTAAATCAATTTAATCCGGTGACAATTTTAAATTGCATGCATACTGTCTCGTTTGTATCACTTTATATTACAAAACCTATGCTTCGTGCTTTTACAAATTTATTTCTTGACATTTGAGTCTGTAGTAATTCTAAGTAAATTTATTATAGTACAAACACATAAGATTGAGTATTGTACCAATAGTAAATAGTATAATTATTGTATATGAGAAAATATTTATGTTATTACTTAAGCATATTGAATTTGGTGTGTTTCACCAATAAACAAATAATAAATATATATTTACTATATATTCCTTCAGAGAAGGTTGAAATTGTATTTGCTAATTATAAAATGAGGGGTTATTACAGATAAATTACAAGTGCATTTGTATGTTATATTAATGTATTATATTTAAGTTGAGAAGATTGCGTTTTTTGAATTGTTCGAACACTTTTTATATTTTACTAAACTTGTGTAAGTACTATTGTAGAAAGTTGATATTAATAGCTTTGAAATGAAATGCATTTTTATTCAAACAGTTACGGAAATATAACGTATTTTCGACACTTTTCTAACACCCTGTTTCATCCTTATATCGTTGTAGAACATTTTCATTTAATAAAGTAAAAACGTAAATGTGTGCCGTCATGGGACCCCCATCAAGAACGAAGATCATCACTCCTTTTCTTCAATTCTTAACGGCAACATAAAAACATAGTTTTAATCTTTAACTGCCGTTTATTATTATATTTTTTTTATATAAATAGTTACTGTTTCCATGCGTTTAATGTTATTATAATAAAGGTGTAGAATTAATTAATTATAACATCAAATCTAAGATGGTAAACACAGTTAAATGTCCATTCATTGTAAATACATTCAATAAACATAAAATGTCGGTTCATCCGTCTATGCCTAACCTATTATTATTGTGTGTATGTTTAATTTATTTTACCTGCCTTAACGGCAGCATAAATATCATAATTTTAGGTTAGGTCTAGAATTAAAATTACTTTCTAGGGTTAACCTAAAATTTCAGCGCTTGACGATAATATTTGAACTACGCCGGACGGAACCGATCGTCTCTTAATTTAAATAAAATATTGATGAACCTAAACAGACGTTTCTTGCATGTATTTACATTAATTGCCATTGCAAAAAATTTGGTAACACTTTTATCGTTACTCGTATTTAATATGTGTCACTGCCACAGCAAACAAACACTTTTTTCCGTTACACATTACATTTTATATTTTATAACTCCTACCGCAATCCGCGTTGAGGAACTTGGTTACAAAAATCTTCTTTTTTTAAATAATAATGTCAACTGAACACTATGTGATTTTGGATTATTAATCGTACGGCAAAATAACTGGTAAGATAACTGTATTTTATCTTCTTTTGCTTTTAATTTTTTAATCAACTTTATATTTAAAAAATGTATAATGACGTAAAACTTCATAACGAAAAAAAACATGACGTTAGTCAATATAATTTTATTATTTAGTTATTTAACCTCCCATTACGCAATATGTTTAAAAAAGAGTTAGTTTCAGGCATTATCAAGGAAACTGAAAATAAAAATAATACAGAAATTTTATTCTAAATAGATATTTGAAAGAGTAAAAGTACCATAAATAATTAATATTCATTAATATCACATTGTTTAGTGAAATGTCATACATTGTTATTATTTTCTGATAATTTTAATAATATATATAATGTAATAATTTCAATTAATATATAAATGTATAGACTAAAATTGAATTGACAGTTAAACTACGAAGAATATTAAGTAACAATAGTTAAGGCTGAATATGCGCATTTTAATTAGGTATCTTAAAATAAAAAAAGTATCTTAAATAGCCAAAAACGTTTTTCAATAACAAAACCACTTTTTTTATTTTTAATAACAACACAACTTGAAGTGTAATTAATATCTTAAATATTTAAAAAGACAAATTTATTTTACACTTATTTTATAGGTCTACTTATCTTGCATGCTACGAGGGGGAACGAACAGGAATGGTTTAACATGTTTTAAATTTATAAATAGTATATGTTTTGTAAATGGTACTTATGTTGATGCCAAACAACTCAACCAGCTGGTCTATCCCTTGGTGGGCGCTAATTTGAAATATTACTGTTACAAAAATACAAATAAAATAATTATATTGTTCTACGAAAATTAATTACATATTGTTGTATCATTAATTAAATTTAAAATAATTAATGTTGTTTAAATATTGACGAATTCGTGTTGAAGATAATTAATAAGATTTCACAAATGTAACAGAAATAAATATGACTCCATAAAGCTGTATATTGGAATGTCATTCGTTAAAGTTTCATATTATGTATTAAATGCTGGACTATATTAATTGTATCAATTAAAATAAATTGATTCATTTAAAATATCAACTCTCATTTATATTCATGGAGCAAGTTATTACGCAGATATTATGTTTCTTCAACTGGGTTTAGAAGTTTATTTTTCCACTTACAGCCATTTTTGTTTCTTTTGAATATTTGATATGCGCATTATTTATGAATCCTTTTACAAAGATCTCACAAAACGTATTGATAAAATGTTTAACACATTTATTGAAATATTTTATATAAATTTGAATTAATTGAAAACAATATTTACAAGAGACAATCTGTCTTCCTTTTTTTACGGGAACAAATTGATTTTTGAGATTTACGTAGGTTGAAAAAACAAAATTACCATGGGTAATTTTCTACGAATCTAAATAAACTAAAATAAATCATGTGGACGTATGATAATCGTTAATAATTGCATCTTATACAATTTTGAATTTTTTTGATAATCTTGAAAAAATATTTTATCTTATATTCTATAATTAACAAGAAATTACGTGTTCAGTGTTTTTGTCAATAACTGAGTTATCTTATGACTTACGGAAAAAGGATGGTTTCGATTAAAGACATTAATATTTTATCCATTATACAAAAATATTATTTGTTTAAATAGTTTTCAACTTATTCAAAATTAACACTATAGACGTCCTTAATTAAAGTACAATTTATTTAAACTATATATTATATGCGATTCGATAACATGTGATTCTTCTAAGTATCATTTAAATGGGACTAACTATTTCCAGGTTGGTAGAATCATTTAAAAAATCTACAAATCTAAGTTACAAGTCTAATGCTGTGAATCTCCTTATATAATATTCTCGTATTATTCCTACACTAATTCGTATATATCAATTAGTTCTTCGGTTTGTCTGTGTTTCCACTTCAGTGCAAAGTAATTAACGAATAAACAACAGAAGCATATAGAATAAACAAAAGGCTTTCATTTTACGACTCCATTACCATTTACGAAGCGTGGAGTTACAATAAAACCGGAATATTTAAATGACACTTTTCATTATCCCTAATGTACCGCTCCCATCTCTACAACACCTTTACACATTACAGTTCTCGCCTAATATTCCACCAAAGACAAAGGCTTCGACAATACAATAACTTGTTTTAATATACCTCTCTCACATTTGCCTCAACGTTTTAATAAACCAATATGTCTTTATCGAAGACTAGAATCTATGTCAATGTAAACAAGTATATTATATATATGCAATAACACTGGATACATCAGTGAGCCAGAAACACAAGATTGGTTAAATATTTTCGTGACTAGAGAAACTGGTGTAGAAGATCTCTTTACTTTGTGAATCAGGTAAATTCGCTACATTTTTAATGAGAGCTACTAAAGTTTTGAAACAGCAATACTTTAACCATGACAGGTTGTGTCTTTTCTTAACGCCATTGGTCACTGCTACAATTTTTTCCTTACTCATTTGTCTTGATTGTCCTGTCAACCCAAACTCAAAAAAAATCATGATGTAATTTGTATTAAACTGCTTTTAGGTCCAGGTAGGAAGAAGAAATAATAAATAAATAACTGTGTTGTGAATTTATTAGCAATGTTGAAATGTTTCCTATGCCGAACATATTTTCTGGGATGCAAGGAGCGTTTTCCGTTGAGGGTGGCCCAATACGAATTGGAAAAATAGAGGTATCATGTAACTCATATTATAAAAATCCTCGAGGTTCACTTTGACTTAAATGACCGGTAAGGTGGTTGCTTCAAATGCAGCATCAGTGGCCTTTGGTTCCATTATTTTCTAGATCACACTTATCAAGATTAGCAACGTCAGGTGTTTTGATAATCTTCATCCACCTAACAGATTTGTTATTCATTTTCGTCAAGAAATTACCACAGCAACAAAATATCCGGTAAAAAACGGAAATGTTTATACGGAAAAATAAATGTATAATTTTACGGAATATTTACAACAAAAAATGATTTAGATGCAATAATTTAACTATACGAATTTTCAGATACAAATAGAATGTACCTACTCATAAAAAAACGGCTACACAAATATATAGGCCTAACAAATGCTATCGTGTCATGTAGGTTAGAAAATACCTAACACAAAGAATAACGCTTTTGTTCCCTCAGTAGGTTTATTCAAACAGCTCTTTATTTTTTATATTAGTGCCGCCAGTGATATTTTGTTCAGTTACTCAAACCCCTAACCTCTCTCTACCTGTGCATTCTTAGAAATTACTTTGAGCTAGAATTTCAGTCCGATTCCATACAAGGAAAAATTAGATATTCCTAATGAGCGGAGTGAATCAATTTAATGGCTAAACAGACACCCTGAGAACATCGATTCAATTTTAGAAATGATCAGGTTATCCTTAAATGAATTTTTTCTGGCTACTATTTTCTAAACATGCACATTAGGATCAAATTTCGCATATTGTAAAATGCAAACAACATTAATGGAGGTAAGCGGATAAAATTATGTTAAATCCCAAATAGGAAAAAAATTTACTGAAAATGATAATTCCATGAATTCCATTAAACTTATAGCAGCTGATTACTCTTTTTACGTTTTCTTCAATCACATCATTTTATTTATTGAATCTGTTTTTATATAATTATTTTTAGTTTTAGTTTCTTGTAATAGTTTTTACTAAGATTTATAGGGTTTAATCCTTTATTTAAAATCTACTAAAACGTTGTTTTTACTATTTGCTTGAATATAAATATTTTTATTTTTGTCTTTGTGGCACAATCAAGAAGATTGTCATGTCTGTAATTCAGGTCCTAATTAAATATAATTAGTATTGATAACGTGTTTTGTGAGCTAAATCTGTAACAATTTAAGTATCTGGTAATGGATCTGATTATCTGATAGATCTGGCAGAATCTGTGATTTTGTTAAATACAGAATATTATTATTTAATTCTATAATTAAAGTGATGTAAAGTTTTTTTTTACTTCTATTCGAAAAATGTTGTGCTAAAGACTTAAGCCCAAATTATGATTTAAATGCAATAATATTATTTGCACATGTTCATAAATTCACAGTATATTATATAAAAATATTTAAAGAAGTACAAAGATTTTTATAATTCCAAGGAAGTATATAAACTTAACTCGTTTGACTTGAAAACGTTTTTAAACACACGAAGATAAAAAAAACCTGGTGTGTAAGAGCTACTATAGTATGGTTATTATTATGTTGTTATACTCTTATAATATGTTAGTAATAATCTTAAATACATTTTTTATAAATTGTGGTTAAATACATACCGGTAGTTATTTTGTTTGCATTTTGTAGGACTTCAAATATCTATGTACACAAATATTAAACTATTAAGTGAAAAAGTTTTAATCAACATCTCCATCTAAAAATATGTTTTGTTTAGTTGCCTAAGGTCAAAAATAATAGTTTACTTAAATTAAATGAAGACAAAAGAAACTAGTTACACAAATACGCAGTAAACAAGTTATGTTGTATTACTAGCAATTATTTTTTTATAATAATATTTTGTCTAACATTAAATTTATCTGCATCTGCAACAATTAACAAGAATAATTTTCAAATTTTAGACTAAATTATAACCTAATATCGTGCAAGTTATTTTAACCATAAAATGTTTTGAAATTAAAATTAGAAGTTACAATCACATTTAAAAAACAAAACAAAAGGACCTAACACACTAAAAGATCCAACTTATCCAATTTTAATGAATACTACCTGCTTTAGCATCAACAGCCCGAAGGTCGCGTGAACGCTTCAAACAGTAGACTAACGGTCTACTTCGTAACTACTTGCCCCATTTAAAGGGAAATGTCTGTTTACACAGGGTAAGTAGACGGAAAGTGACTTGCGGCTACAATTGTATACAGTGTTCTCTCTATTGCGGTCGCCACTACAGTTGCCGCGAGGACTTAACGAGGTAGTAAAAGGTGAATTCTGTATGCAAAGTTGCCACTAATTTGATCCAGTAATATCTGTGTGACCATGAATACAATTACATTTCATGCCCTTGCTATAAATTCTTCTTTGTGTGCAACAACTAAATTTGCAATTTGTAAAACACTAGACTGAGTATAAGGGTATTGTTGATGTTAACCAAAAAGAGCTGGCTCTCAGCCAACACGCTAATGCTGTCATTAGCATAATTTTGTTGTGTCCTGTGATACTTTAATGAACCAAATCAAACACAATTTGATTAGAGTACAATCACTGGCGCCCATACAAGGGCACCCCAACTGTAAAATTCTAGTCGCCGAATGAAAATGTGAGAAAGGTTAAGTGAGGTCATGTCTGTTAATCAAATTATAATTAACTTTGAGAAGACATGGGTGCGTTTTATTGTTACTTATTTTGCACATTATTAAATAACTTGTGTTATATCAAGATTGAATAACTTAGGCTTTATTAAACCTAGTTTAATTAAAAAAAATGTATTTCCATAATTTCCGAATTTATCTAAGTTAACATCATTTTTTAACTGTCGGTGATTGACTGTGTCAAATGTTGCGTTTTAAAAAGTGAAGGTTTTGAGAGTCGAAAGTCAAATTTGACTGATGAATGATATAATACCCAAAATGTGTGGGCGTGAAAAATCTATCAATATATTTAAACAAAGTACAATATACTACAACTTGAACCAATACAACTTACGTTTCTTATTTGAAAAATACATAAACAAATGGTATAAAGTTAGGCCATACGAGTTTGAAGAAGAAACTTATTATTTTTTATAAAAATAAATTTCAAGGAACTTGTAAAGACTTACTCAAAAAATGGTTTAGTACCTTCATAAATATCCTTAAGTTGTAATACATAACATTTTAAAATAGCTGATTTTTACTTTCCTTACCCTATACTAGGTAAGGTAAGTATTGCGATCGACCCAAAAATTCGATGTCGAGTTTTCATAATATCTTTACGTTTCAAGGCCCCTGAGTCCAAAAAATGCATTTTTGGCAATTGGTCTGTCTGTGTGTCTGTGTGTCTGTGTGTGTGTGTGTGTGTGTGTCCGGAGTGCACAGGGCAAACGGCTGGACGGATCGAACTGAAATTTACAGGATATCTTCAAACACGTAAACAATTAAACCCATGTAAATTTGAAGCAAATCGGAGGTGGTGTCTTACCGTGGGACCAGTTTTTAGCACATTTTTGGTATTTACTCCAAAACCCCTCTAACGATTTTGATTAAACTTTGCTAACATACTCTACTCAGACCCCCTTAACACGCTATGTACGCTATATACCCTTAAAAATTCGTTCAAAAAAGTTATTACAAAAACGCAAGTTATTTTGTTTGTATCTCCGAAATGGCTGGTCCTATCGACTTGAAAATGGTCTCATTCGATTCAGCGTCCAAAAGAATGTAAAAAAAGATACCCCACTCAACTTTTTCCATTTTTTCAAAAATTGACCCCAAAAACGCCCTTTTTGGGGGCAAAAATGACTTTTTTTAAACTAGCCGTGTTTGGTATCGACCTTGACATTTTTGGGGGTGAGAAATCGATTGAGACCAAAATCAGGTCCGTGGGATTAACCGTTTTGAAGTTAGTACCGCTTTCTTCAAAACGGATACTCCTATTAACTCGAAAATGGTATCATCAATCTCTCGCTCGAAAAATTTGGTAATTGATACAGCATCTATTTTGGTAAGGAAAGTTGTGTAATGTGCACACCAGATGTTTTACAATTTAATTATTGAGCATATTGGCCTCACATCAATATTCAGCATTAAATATAATTATTACATCAAATATTATGTATTCGCTTTATACAAACTGAAAATGTGAAATAACTTTTCTTTGTATTGTTTAAAACTTACGCCTATCATTACATTCACAGATTTAACATATTTATGTCGAGGGTGATTTAGAGAGGATTCGGAAAGAGATTTAAAAACAGTTAACGAGAATATAACTAGCAATAGGATTTGAACATTGAAACCTATTCTTTATAACGGCTGTAATATTGTTATAGTTAGAATATATTGTAATCTGCAGAAAAATTTCTTGATTTAAACAATGAAATGTAAAATAATAAATTAAACATATTATGAGAAAAATGTATCAAGTTTTCTAACATATTATTTTATTTGTTTTTAATGTTTCTTATCAAATCTTAAATTGTATTTTTGATAAAAAGAAAAAAATACTTTTTATTTTTACCTTACAAATATTTTTGTTCCTGATGTTTACGTCATATGTTAAATATTGCTGTCACTTTAGTTTAGTTATAAAGTAACAAACAAAAACCAGATCTATCTTGTTGTTCCTAGAAAGCTTCTTAAAGAACATGTTTATTGAAGTAATTGGGGAGTCACGTAAACTAAGTTCAAGAAACAAACATGTTTGCATTCGTACAGAGTGTCTATGTCTGCCAACCAGCATATATCTGTTAGCGAGTTGTTAATCTGCACACTGTTCATTATTTAAGAAACGCGATAGAAAAATCGTATAAACCTTGTAAAATGTACTTCACAAAAAAGGATTTTGATTTACAATAAGTAAGCTTCAGAGGTTCTTATTTGTTTTCCGACTACACGTTTTTCTCCTAGTTAACATAGGCCTACAGTAAAACCCAACATGAGTTTTTTATAAGTGCTACTTTTAAAAATATGAACACGAAAATTAGGCAAATAGCGCAAAATTAATGCCAGCTATATATCCTCTACAATCCTTCATTAATAAGTAATTTAATGGTTTCAGAAAAGACGGTTGCATTTATGGAAAGCTATCTTCCATTATAACAATTGAAAAGTATGCTACTCTAGAAATATATGAACTGTAAAACCAAACTTAAAGTTGTTCTTCTTCACTTTTAAGGGTTACTTAACCCTCTATCTGGCAAAGAGTAGCTGAGCTACTCTTTTTAAAGCGATTCTGTACTGGCAAAGGATAGCTGAGCTACTCTTTTAACAAGCATATTTTAAATCGAAGTTTGAGCATCTAAGGTAATACTAAAATAGGTCAAATTATATATGATTGTATTCAAAACATTCTAAAGTTTAATTTGGTATATAGTTTATTACATTATGACACATAATAAACACGTAAAAATATACAAAGTCACGAAAGAAATGTTGGAATGACATTGAGTTCATTTGATGCTAGAGAACACGAAAAAAATGATCACTTTCCCACTCAAGTTTTGATGGATAAATTTCGTTTTGGAATAATTGTGATTATATCACTGCATAGTTCATATCTTCTACTTTAAAAATCTTTTTTCTGATTGTCAATATCTTTTACCAATGTATAGTTACAAATGTTTATGTAAAGCCAGTTTTTATACGATAAAATAGGCTGTAAAAGTATCGATTAGTTTTCAGCAATTATCTATTAGTAATATTGTGTTGGTAAGTAAGTGCTGTATACCAATCAATTTGTATTGAAATTATCTTTAAATTGATATAAGTATCGATATGGATTGATCAGTCCTTCGTTGTTACAGAAGGCTATAAAGTTGTCGCATTTTTAGCTTTTACCGCTATTTTCTCACTTAGTTAGAATCGTGCAAAGGTTATAGGCCTAGGCTTCTTGTGTGTTGTTTTAGTGATTTGTTTTAGTGAGTTTGGTGAGTTTTTTTAATGCATTGTATTGAGTTTTTCCTTATGAAGTGAATAGATGTAGTTAATTATATTGCAATTACAATATAATAAATTACAAATGTGTTTTTCAAGTGAAACAAGGTTACCTAACCTTTCCTGATATATTTCATTTCAAGTGATTAGTGAAGTGAATAGTTAATTATTTTGCAATTAAAAGTAATTGCACTATAATTAATGGCAAATGTGTTTCTTTTACAGTAATTTATATATATTTATACATTATTTGAATTATATTTGTTTGTGATTTATAGCCTAAAAAGAACTTTTGAACATTGCATTTTGTTGGGCTAAAAAACATTTTTATAACCGTGTAATGGATAACATTGCAAATAAATCAGCCGATCTCAGATCATTATTGTTGCTGGATGAAACCATAGGTGGTCTGTCAGATTCATCTGTCTCCAGTTTTGATCGGCCAATAGGTCTAGGCACGTCAACACCACTGCATAGGCCATTTGACTCCGCAGAAGCTGGAACATCTGAGTTCTCATCGCTACGTCTTAGAGAGCTGGATGTTTCAGATATTGAGGATATTGTACCTGAAAATGACAGTGAGGGCGAAGGTAGCTATGGTGATGATGAAAGTCCTGGCGACGGATATAATGATTCAGACGATGAGATTGATGTGCCTATTTACCAATATCCTGCTATCAGTGGCGAAGAATATGTGCCAGGAGATGACGAGTCAAGCTCTGGGGATGAAGAAGAACCTCCTCAGAGTCACCGCATTAGAGGGAAACTTCCGTCTCCTCGTTCCAAACAACACTCAATGCAACAGCAACTTTCCGCATCACTGCAGCTAGACGCAGGTTCTCCGTCATCTCCAATACATCTGCCGTCTTCTCTACATTTGCCGTCTCCACTTCATTCACCGTCTCCACTTCATTCACCGTCTCCTCTACGTTCGCCATCTCCTTTACGTTCGCCGTCTCCTTTATGTTCGCCATCTTCACCACTACCTCCTTCTATTCCTGTTCTTCCTGTTTGGACGAGGGTGTATCCTCCTGAGAGGAAAAGGAAATTTAAATCAAAATTTAGAGTCAGAGACCCTGGGCCTCGGCACACTCAAGGGTGTTCGACGCCCATGCACTTTTTCTCCCTCTTCATGAAAAAATTTGTTTGGAACCTGATGGTTCAGGAAAAAAAAACTTTTGCTCATAGTCACATTAAGTCACTTCGTGAAGCTGGAAAGCTTCGTGTGACTTCACGGCTTCACAATTGGGTTGATGTGACTTGTGAAGAAATGAAAAAGTTTTGGTCAATTTTAATTAACATAATTGAGACATACTGGTCTACTGATCCATGCTTATACATTCCTTATTTTAGTAAATTGATGTCTTTGCGTAGATTTCAGCAATTGTTGTGTATGTTTCATGTGTCGACTCGTACATGTCCACCAAAGGGTCAGCCAGAGTATGACCCTTGGGTGAAGGTGCGCGAGTTTATCAATCACTTGAACCATTCCTTTCGAAGACACTTTGTGCCAAATCAGGAAATATGTATAGATGAAAGTATGATCGGAATGAAAAACCGTTGTACTTTTATCCAATACATGGCTAATAAGCGCCATGCTAGGTTTGGCATAAAGAAATTCGAACTTTGCGACTCAGCTACCGGGTATGTCATGCATTCAGCATTATACTCGGGTAAGGGCTTTTTGGAAGGTGGAACCGATCCATTTACTCAAAAAGTTGTACACGATTTAATGACGAATGCTGGCTTATACGGTAAATATTACCATCTGTTCACGGATAATTTTTACACTAAAGTCCCTCTTGCAAAATTTCTTAAAGTCCGTAAGACCTATCTTACGGGCACCATTTCTAAAAACAGTAAATCCATTTCAAAATTAGTAAAGCAGGCTACTTGTAAAGTTGGCGAAACTTTATATTTCAGGAAAGGCAAAGTACTTATCGTGAAATATAAAGAGCGCGCAACAAGAAAGCCTGTTATGCTCATCAGTACGGCTTATCATGCAAAAGATCAGCATGTGGTAAGTCGTAGTGGCAACAGAAAAGTGAAACCGGTGGTAATAGCTGGCTACAATCAACACATGGTAGGTGTTGATTGCAAAGACAAGAGTATTTTTCATTTAACTTGTAGCCGCCAAACTAAGCGTTACTGGAGAAAATTTGTTTACAATTTTGTTGACATGGCGCTCCTGAATTCTTATATCTTGTATCGATACCACTCGAACAAGCCTATGAGTAGATGGGACTACATGATATCAATTGTAAAGAATCTTGCTTCAGTTTCTGCTTCAGATGTACCTCAGGATAATACACCTTCCGCCGCCCAACCTATCCCTCCACATAGGCCTACTTCACAGCACTCCTTGGAACACCTACCTGGTCACAACCAAAGAAAATGTACGGTGTGCAACAAGAAGGCAAGACATTGGTGTCCAGAGTGTGGTGTTGCAGTTCATCAAAAGTGTTCGTATAATTTTGAACATTTTAAACGCCCGGACCGAAGAGGATGATAAAGAGCTCACTCTTCTGCCAGCTCTTCTGACTGAAATTGTAAGTTTGTATTATAATTTGTAAATAAATAATTTGTAAATTATACTTTAGTTTTATTTAGGCCTAATTCTATGCCCTTTTGGAAACATTGCGCGTGAAGTTGTCTAATTAGGCTAAATTTTGAATAGGCGGTACGTTTTCTCACCATATTATCGTTTACATAAGAATTTTTGTTTTCCTACTTTCTAATTAATTTAGTATTTTATTTTTCTATATGTAGAACATAATTAGCCTAATTTCATACTGTTTTGGAAACATATTTTGTGTTTTTGTACACTACTAACAACTGGCCTAACTAACCGAAAGTTTTGTATAAGCCTCCTCACTATATTCAAGTTTGTAGAAGAAAATTTATCTTCCCGCTTATTTAATATAGTGTGTATTATGTATATTTATATTTATGATAACATTAGGCTTCAATTTATGTCTTTTTGTAATCATATTTTGTCTTTTTATGTTTTTTTTACTCATGGAAAAACGAATTCAAGTTTTTTGAAGGTAAAAAATATATACATCCAAAATTTTCTAACTTTACACTTGAACTGATTTTTGTAGTATATATTATCCTTTGTAATATAATATAGTTTAGAAGCACTAATTATTGATTTTGACTTTATTATAAAGTTTATAATATGTAAACATCATTTTTTGCAAATTTGTCAAAATTAACAGTTTTTTCTCCCAAAAACATATTTTTTAAAAAATTTATTTAGTTTTAATTGTTTCTTATAGAAAACTATTTTTTCTACGTTTTGTACATCTTGGATTTATTATAAAATAGTTTTTTTGAATATTCCACAGGGCTAACTTCTCACATTGCCGTTCACCAAAGTAGATTTTTTTTCATTTGTAACGCAGTTATTCTTTTGTGGTATTTGTAAGAATAACAATAAACACACAGAAATGTTTTCTGTAATTTCCTGAATACAAAAATGTATAATTATACACATTTTACTGAAATAGATTAGATTATATAAATGTTTAGTAATAAATTTTAGCAAAATGTCCCAAAATTAACTATTTTTTCTCCCAAAAACGTAGTTTTTAAAAATATGCTTTTTTTATTGTTTCTTGTAGAAAACTATTTTTCTTACATTTTGTATATCTTAGATTTGTTGTGAAATTTTTTTTAGTATTTTTCCTAAGAGCCAACGTTTGACATTTCTATTTACCAAAGTATTTTTTTCCCCCCTTTCAAACGCAATTTTTCTTTTGTGGTAAATGGTAAAGAACTAAATAAATACATGAAAATATTCTCTGATCTTTTCTGCACACAAAAATGTATAATAGTAGGCTATACACTTTACTGCAATGGATTAGTTAATACAGATGATTAAATGACTATGTGTTCGGGTAGTAAAAAAGTGCCTGCCAGTATAGGAAAATCCAACTGCCAGACGCAGGGTTAAAACAAATATTATTTTGTATTTTACTCTGAATACAAAATACTTTGCGGAATTCACAATGTATTTTTTAATTTAGAGAAAGAATAAATGTCTAAAGAATTACTGTGTGGTTGGAAGTAAAAAGATTATACGTAGAGTTTATAAAAAAAAATTATAATAATATATTGAAAATCTTTAAAATTGCATATGTGTTTCAAGGATACAGGGTATAATTTTAAACGTTTATTCACTAAAGTACTCAAATTAAAAATTTTAGTAAATCAATTGAAATGTAAACAATAAAAATCACTTCTTCAAAAATAATAGGTACCTTTAAATCGCCCACCAATTTTAAATTACACTGAATAGTGCATTTTGAGATAACAAATAAAACCTTTTTACCTAGCTTCACAGAAGAATATTTTCTTGATTTAATTATCACCTAGTCTGTAACTAGTCCCCACCCAAAACTACTTATCTTATTTTTTTAAACACCTATAAGGGCCTAATGGGGGATTGGAACTGCGGCTCATTTTACGTGTTTTGATATTATTTCTGTTATACTTATTAAATTATATACCCAGCCAATTTGTCCTTAAGAAGGATTTATATTAAAATTGTGTAGCTTTTTTAATACGTTTACATTGTTTGGTCACTCTTGGCAGCATTATTGTAATTAATTGTATCAGATACTTAGGAAACATTTTAGAAACT
>JAGFPH010009568.1:14336-27475 GCA_018207615.1 Philaenus spumarius | reverse complement strand
AGCGTTGGACACAGTGGAGGGGCCGCGCTGTTGCCAAATCTACGCATGGCTGTACTGCCAACGAACGGACTTCTCATAAATGTAAACGCTGCTTTAAAACGTTGCATATGGTTACTATGACAACCGCCGGGAAGGTAATAGCTGGTTGGCTCTTGGAGTAGGGGGCCCCTCTCGCTCACCCTCCCCGCCCGTGTCAGCCAAAACTGTTCTACTTTAAATCAAACTATAGAACATGCGTAAAAACAAGATATTGATGATTTCTAGGCTACAAAGAAACAGCTTACACATATAAATCAAGTCACTTGTCTCCGCTTCAGTTTATTGAAGAGCCATTATTTTCATTGCATATAAACTTTAATATATAAACAGATGGAATTGATTCACTCCAAAAAATTGTGTTAGTTGCTGAAAAGAAACAAACTGAAGCAATAAATCATGATTTCCGCCACAAAGGGGTTGAGAAAGGAAGCCGGTGAATGGATATATTCGGCAAAGGGAGTTGAAGCAGAAATCCGTTCAAAAGGTTTTATGTAAATATTTATCATTGGACTCAATAAAAAAACATTTTTTTACGACTGAAAATTATTTTCGAGAATATTTTTCTATTTAAAGATACTATCTGTAATAATGATTGAAAATACTTCACTTTATTAGACTGGAGTCTAAGTGTAACAAATTATAAGTAATATGCTTATACTAAAGTAGTCTACACTGAATGGGTTTGTTCCTGTATATTTTGTTAATTTACGTTTCTATTATTTGTATGTTTTATATTTTAAAGTTGTTAATTAAGTTTTATCATTTTGTAAATTAAAATATTCGATCCATATTATATACCAGTTAGTAAAAGATATTACTTTTATTTATTTATTTTTATTTTTTAATAAATCAAGCCCTTTTTTAAACCCTTTTGCCCTAACTTAAAAGAATTAAAGGTCATAAAATTTGCATCCTTTAAGTTGATGTTGTTTTCTTAAATTCAGTTGCACATACTACATTAGTAATAGCTACACTGGCGTCTCTCTATAGTCAATATTTAAATAATAAAATGATATATTTACTTCAAATATAATATATACAGTCACGCATGAGGGTTACTGCATTGGTAGGATACAACTCTAACGTTTCACTAAATTATTATTATTTAGACATAGGCGACGTCGTCGTTTTAATACAATCAAGTTAAAATATAAACACGTAGACCAGAATACCAAGCTTGTATTAAAGCACTGTAAGTTACATTAAAATAACTGGAGAGCATGTTAGCTAATTAACTGATACTTCAAACCAAACCGCCAATAATAACTTAGAAGGACAAACTTGTATAATTCTTAAACCATAGATATGTTTTAAAGCAGATAAAAAGACTGGAAGTAAGCAGACAATAAATCAGGTTACGAATCAGATTGACCTGTCGGCTTTGGAAGGATTATCGGTGGCGGTAGTTTTCTTAAGATTCGAACAAAGCATCCTTTTGTCCGACATATGTTAAGAAGATCAAAAGAAAGACTTTAAAGTCGCTATTCTAAAATTTTATGATAAGTCAGACTACTGTTTCAATTGTTTGAATTGATTTGCTTAAATTGTTGTGTTGTGCCTTATCGTATTTGCAAGAGAACTTATTACAACAGGAATAATTTATTTATTTGTAATTTATATTAAAATGTATTATATAATTAAACCCGTTTGGTTAAAAATATTTTGTTTAAATAACAGCTATCACTATTATACAAATTTGGATTACACCACACATTGTGTAAATCATTATTCTGTTTTCTCAGCTGATTTATGAAAGTTATATTACATAATTATTAGGACTAATTGCAACATTATTTCATAAATAAAAAAATATATCAATAAATGAATACTCCTTTGTTCGAATGTCGGATATCTGGTTTCAACCTTTGTTTTAGGGTCATCTTCAGATCCATAAAAAATTAACTATCCGTGCTTGTGAACTTCGTTCATTATATAACACATACACACATATACACACAGCTCGAAAATCAACATTTAAAACATTGAAATTTCTATGCATGTATGTGTAATACTGTATAGGCCTACTAACGAAGTTCACACCAAAGAATATGTGTTTTATTCATCTGAAGATGACCTTCAAGTAAAGGTCGAAACCGGTTATCCGACATCCAAACAAAGGAGCTGTTAAAGACTGTACTGGTAAGTAATCTAGTTCATTATTTAATATTTAATTCCGGTGGCTAAAATCTCCAAAACGAACAAATAAATTAAACACTTTAAACCCATAATGTACTTCCTAGTTTATCGTTATATTTAAAGAAAAGCGATATAAGATTTTAATAAATAACCATATCCTTTGACAAGTTTATCTTAAATTTAAACTGTGATAGATTTATGCGCGGATATTTTACGAAGCCTACATTTCTAAGTTTAAATGGGAACTCAAGTTTATAAACTTGAGTAATTTACTATTACTGACACAGTAAAAACTTGCGTCTAATACATTTTACTAATTGTAAAGAATTCTTAGCAACACCAAAAACACGTAGTTTATGCGTGTTAACAGTTACTTTTTACACCAAAAACTGAAACAATCTCAAGAATGAGCGTTTAAACATCTTTAGTTCCACTCGTATGGAATTCAGAACCAAAAATAAATGTGTTTATTTTTTATATAGTTTTGTATACAAACAACATATCCCTAAAGGTTGGTATTTTCGCACAACACATGTTTTGCATTTAAATTGTTTTTAGAGTTACCCTCTTTCTCTGGCTGTCCGACGTATTGCATAAAATGATCTATGATAACGACTGTTGCTTGGAATTTTACTATAATACACAACCAGTTTATAGAACACATTTTTTTTTTTTTTACAGAATCATTCGTATAACACGTTATTAACAGTAAAGTATTTGGAATTTAAATAGATATGTGTAAGTTTAAACTAAAACTCCAGTAACTTATTATAGACATGTTTTTTTCTTCAAGTCCCGTAAATAAACATTAAGGTCCCAGTTAACTTATAAACAACTAGTAAAACATCGATTTTAATAAATCCACAAAAATCTAATGAATAAATTGTTGTAGAAGAGTCTGATAAAGAACCACATTTGCCTCACCCTACTCCAGACATTGCCTGTCCTACGATTGACTGATCGCATAAGAGGCATGATCTATCACATCGACATTACCCATTTCCTGCCAAAACAGCTTTCCTTTAAATTGAAGAGCATCAAGAGAAATTTGTTTCGAGAAGAGAACACTGGAACTGTCTTTCTGCAATCAATCAGTAGATTTAGAACTTTGCAATTTATCTTAAACAATTTGTTGTTGTAACTACTTCAAATAAACACAACAGAAAAGTACTTTTTACTATAGTATACTAAATATATTGTTTACAGTATAAGAATTAATAGTTAGGTTATGACAAAAAATTTGGGTAAATAAATTATAAACTTCTTACAACGTATAACAAAACAATAGATACATTAAAATACAAATTATGTTTCTTCTTTGGAAATATGTAACTACAGACTGTTTTCATTTTTATAAAACTCTAAATAAAATAAAACATAATTATTGTTGATTGCTTTACTGGACTGGTTTTAATTATTAACTATGTTAACTTATTTAGTAAACTTACTGATCTGAGTATTTTTGTTTGGTTACGTTGTTTCGCCTATTTGTCAGGCATTATCAAACTTAGTTAAAAATTGTTAACCTGCACTAATTAATACTCGAAGATTGGTAACGAAAAAAACATAGACCCACCACATTTACAATACAAATTCATAACGCAACACATAATTGGAACATTTAAAACATTTTGTTCACAAGTGTGTTTGTGGACGTTTTTAGATCGATAGTTTGTTTAATAATATAATTCCTGAAAAGATTTTTTTTTCATTCGTAAAGGAATATGTGTTATTTTAGAGTTGAGAGAAAACCCCGTTTGAAGACGTATATGGGGCTTAAGATTAATTACAGTAGTAGTACTAATGAAATTTCATTTAACACGTTTGACGAAACACAACATCGCGTTTAACAGTTGAACACAATGTCATTAATGTGGCGTAGAATTGTAATCGAAACAGGATGTCTTATTGACACTTTTGGTTATCCTTAATGCACCACTCCTACTGAAAAAACGCTCAGTTTCATATTTTCACAAGACGAAAGCAATTTTGTTTTGTTTTGGAAGTGAAATAAAGTAGAACTACAGTATAGCACTACAGTAAGTTCTCAAGCAATGGATAAATGTCCGGAACTTATCTTTGCCCTAACAGTGCAACTCTGGTGTATTTAGTTTATATACTGGTACATTAATATTTAATATACGAGTTGAAATACAAGTACAACATCTAGTATTAAAGCAGCCTCGGTGACCCGTTAAGTGGAGCTTGAGAATTTTATGAGAAGAAAAGTAGCACAAGTATTTTATATTTAATGGAGTTTAAACTAAATTCGTATTATATGGTTTATAGTTCAAGTGATAAGTTTTTATTTAATTTTAAAACAAGAAGGTTAGTTGTTTCGTTTTAAATGTAACGCATTTTACTATATTATATTTCGGCATCATTGCACAATCAAATCGTGTGTGTTATAAAAGTGTAAAACTAAATCATTTGGGTAGCTTGGATTGAATCCTTCCAAAATTGAAAAATAAAACAAATAAAGTTATTTAATGTAAAATTGAGTCTTACATATTTGTTGGAAGCATATTTCAGCATCTTGGAGTATTTAGTATCATGAATAAATTATTGTGTATAGTTTAACTGTGCACATTTACTTGGGCGAAATATATTCGTCGAATTTAAATAATTCTGTGGACACATTCGACTTTCATTTTTAGGAACTAAATAAGTTATTAAGGTTTGTATTATTCATACACCTCCCTAATTACCTAAACCTGATTTTAAATGTGAAATATGTCATTTATAATCTATGCAATACTTTTAAACAATATTGAATTTTAATAATTTCGTTAGATAAATATGACTCAATTTCCCATAAATCTTTCGTTTATTTAAATTACTAAATCTTAATCTCATATGTTCGCGAACAAATATAGATTTACTGAATCGAGCTTTAACGGCAGTATCAAAACATGATCTATAACCAAATTTTAATTTATAAATATAACCGAGCTGGACTCGTGAGAGTCAATAAGTGTTAATTTTGTTGTAGCTCATGTGTCACTGAAGATGACGACTTTGTCGTTGAAACACGTTTGACCAATAAACGTATTTTTGTGAAAATTGTGTTTTGTATTTTTATTTTTACTTTTAGAAAAATAAAAATGTTTATTGTTAATGCAATTTACTTAGTGTTTGTATTCAACACTTCATCACTAGAGGTTTTTTTTATTATGTTTGTAGTGTTCGGTTTTAATAAAGTTTACATTAACAAATTATAATTATTTACTTCAAAATAAGTATATGCAAATATATACAAAAAAGTTAAATAACTCTTTCAGTAACCTAGTTTAGCTTCTTAAGTAGTAATGAACTAAGTAACATAATCATGTATATGATATGTCTTACTTAGTAAATGTCCTTCGTGATTACTGCGTTTGTAATTTCACCAGTAAAGTTGTTTCATTTTTCGCCTAAAAGCAATAGTAAATTAGTGCCAGTTTATTTGTATACTTATCAGAGTGTATCAGCAGTAGGCGATGCTTTTAATAGAAACTATGAAAACACTCTGGCCGTCTGGAAGATGACAGCGCCGCCGATTCGAATGAACGAAAAATGGAAACTGTTGTGATGTCACGTCCATTTTCTAGAGCAAGAAACTTACAACGATATTTATTGGACGTTACAAAGTGTTAGTGAACCTGTTGGCTTAAAACTCAATAAAACTCTGATTATACTCAAAATGCTATAAAACTGTCTAACGCTCTAGTCTGCCCACTAAATGTAAATCTTACTCGCTATTCACATGCATAAAAGAAGTTTGATAGCAGCAATTTACACTTTGATGTCGTCGTATTTCTCCACTTTTGTATTTTACATATCCTTTAGGTGTTTTTATCCGTACATGTGTAGTACTTAAGTCCTTTAAAATCATCCTTTTAAAAGATTTTACTATAACGTTAAAATAGAATACAACTTGTGCTTTGTATATTTTTATTTGGATTTATCCAGAAAGGAAATAACATAAATAAACAAAATCTAAACATAATATTTTACAATATTAAAAAAAAACATAATCATACAACATGTTTTCAACGAATTTACTCAAGAAATTCCTACAATATTTTATTGTTTAAAACTAACGAATATAGATATCCTGTACTTTTTTTCAAATGTATATTAAAACTTGTATTACTGGATATTAACACATTATCTGCAATTAATTATCATAAAAAATATTTGAAAGAAAAATACTGTCGCGTAATGCATTATATTGCAATTATTTGTATTTGAATTTTAAATATTTACGAAATTTAATATGCGTTACTTCGCAACACCTTTAAAGTAGTTACAGTCGCATTATTGTTTTGTATTAAATATATTGAAATAAAATAATATATACACAAGTTCATAGCTTTAGATAATGTTATATGTATGTAAAATATCTGTTGCAAATTTACAAAAAAAAAAACAGTAAATAATAAATTCATGTATACTAATCCCGACCTGACTGTAGGTCTAACTTTAAATAATTTTATATTCTTACATAAACTACATAGGTTAACAATAACTGTACGTTAGTTCTTAAAAAATAAGGAAATAATTACTTGTAATAATTTATATCTTGATATTTAAAACATTATAAAAGAAAACTTAAAACTGAAGTAATAATAATGTCAGAGGAAAGTTTAAAATTTTGGTTTACATCCTTTAAATTAGATTGAATATATGAAATTGGTTTGTACAGTTATTCCCTGGCTATAATTTAATCTTTCTACTGTACCAATATGGTTTGGCTGCAGATGCATTTGACATTCGATGTAAAATATCTGACCTAACGGATTTACCACATCCAATAAACAGAGTATTCATCTGCCATTGATGTAAAACAATACAATTTATATGTGTTATATTATATTTTCGTTTTTGGTGATAATAAACGCATAAAATACAGCATTATAAGTCAAACATTAACAAAATTTGAAAAATACAATATATTCATATATAAATACTGCTTACCATCCTGTTACAGCCAACCCTCATCAAACGCAGGTTAACAATAAATTTGCTACTACGTGATATATAGGCATACATATGTATTATAAAATTTGAATTCTTATTAATACTATTAAAATATTACTTTAAGATAAAAGGAGGGTTAATTTATTTATAGTTTAGATACAATGAAAACAATTAATGTATAACTGTAGTTTAGCAAAAGTGTTCCTCTTACCATTTCATCTAAAAAGCACTAAATGTTTCATCAACTAGAATGATTATCAACTCCTGATATTCCTGGAAAACAATAATGATAAAAGAGTCCGTAGGCTAGATTTAGTTGATGAGTGTAATTTATCCTTGAAGTCAGGCACATTACAACCTTACGTTGAGCAGATTTAGTTGAGTATAATATATAATAAAAGGAAATAAATGAAAACGCATGATTGATTCCACTGGAGTAGTTAAGTTGACAAAAATGTTTCAATCAATTGAAGCATAGCTTGGAAAGGGTTGTTTGTTCATTCTTCACATATACACGAATTCACATAGATAAAATCAAGTAGATTGTATGAAATAACGCACTGAGTCTTCATTTAGTTTTTGGGTGGAACTCCCATTCTTTCAACTGTGAGTGAGCTCCTAAAAGAGGAACTCCAAATTAAATCATGTAAGATGTAATGTCGTGTATTTACAATTAAATCACCTATTGATGGAATAAAGAAGAAGACACTATACAGGGGGGGGGGCAGTAATGGAAAAAAACCCTTATTTTCAACAAAATTCAAACAAATAACTCAGAATTATTGTATATCCTTTATAAAATAAATCATTGTTTACAAATCAATGTTAATGTTGTCTACAAAGTAACCAATTCTTGTGATTTACAATTATTTAAACACTCAGTTTTTAATCCAGTCACAAACAAAGAAATAATATCTGTGTGATTGGTGTTTCAGCACGTTGGATGCGACGGTGTGGTGGGTTCTGATAAGCACGTTGACACCTGCGGAGTTTGTGGAGGAGACAACTCGACATGTCGCATCATTTCTGGAATCTTTACCCGACCTCAGCTTCCTGTAGGGTACAACCTCATTACTCAGATACCTCAGGACGCATGCAACCTGACCATTACAGAGTTGAAGCAGAGCAGGAATTATTTAGGTTGGTGAAGTATATATAGAATACATTATTTGTTCAACATTACATTTAAAAATATGTATCTACAAGTTATATTAGTAATAATTAAACGTGACACTAATTGGTTTATATATCATTCAAATTATGTGTGAAGCTTAGGGTGTCCAAACCTCCCGGATAGTCGGGATTATCCCGGTTTTTTTGATAACATTCGTTGTCCCGAAAAGTGGTTTCGGACGGTAAAAATTTCCGGAATTAATTTTTTATTAAATTTTATGAAATGGAATATATATTTTGTATTTCGCTTGACTCAATTAAATATGACACGATACAATTTTGTTTGAATAATATTAAAAGGTTTGATCTCTATAAAAAATAAATGAGTGGCATTTTGTGGAGACAATACGAACACCAACTTTGGTGGTTTAAATGTACAGCTACAAAATTGACTATGTAGAATTTTATAATCTCAAAGTACAAAGACAAGATAAAGAAGGCTGGAAGCAGTGAATACTTTGCCTTTCTCCAAGAACAATCAACCCTAATCTACAAACACTCAGTAGGCCTAATATTTAAAGCTGATATAAATTAAGTTTTACTAAAAATTCCGTGGTTATAATAATTTATTTAAATAATATGAATTAAATATTAACTAAACAGATATATATTAAAGTCATAGTATATTTTGTGTTTCTCGTGTTTATCAATAGGAAAAATGTAATAACAAAACATACATTTCTTTGAAAATCTTTGAAAATACAAATATTTTATATTTTAGAAACCTGAGTACATTGGGAGGGGGGGTCCTTTGGTGCCCTCTGGTTGTGTCCCGTTTTGCTCCGGAAAAGATTTGGTCACCCTCACTTAGTTAACTTATTTTTGTTAAATCTTAGTAAACTTTGCAATTGATTTTGGAGTTCTTATACATTTCACATTTACCATAAAATATATATGATAATATATATTTCATCGAGAAAGTTGAGAACATTTATGTGTTATTTTATTTTAGAAAATATGGGTTATTAATCAATCATAACTTGACACATCTAAGGCTTTAATTCACATAATTTAATTTACTAATCAGTTAGTAAAACGTATTAAGTAAACTTAAAAGTAAACACGTTATTAGTAAGTTGAGTCTGATTTTTAAATTAAGTCAAAGGTAGAGTTAAAATAATGTAAGCTAATTCACTTAGTTTCATATAACATATATATATTAGGCCTACAATTTAAGTATAATACGGCATTGATTAAATTAAATTTAATACAACAAAACCTCAGGCATAATACAATTTTAAGTTATGAAATAAAACCTTTGCGACTAAAAGCTATTTCGAAATTCAATTTACTACACTTTTATTCCAATAACTTAATAAATAATAAAATATTGGTCAAAATATTTTAGATTTAATAGAAATCTTTAATTTAATATGTATTGCTACTCATTATTTCAAAGCTAATTCTACCTCATAGAAATACTCCCATACCTGTATTAAAAGAATATTAAGTAATGAAAGCATATTGAATTATAATTTTCACTATACAGCATAGCTACTAGAATTAATTAATTCTACTAATAAAATATAACCTACAATAAAGCGATGAGTTGATTTTAACATTTGATACACTATTAATTAACAATAATTATGTTGTACAGCTTGTTTGTTATTCACACTGTAAATTAATAATATTAGCCAATATTATTTTCATCGTATGCCAATTAGTGTATTAAAATCATTGATTTTGTTACTGCTACCTTAAAATCTGTTCAACATATTGCTTCGGATTACACGGCAATAATATACACTTTAATTACCTCGGTGTAATTAATGAAGATGGCACAGCAATTGAAAGCTAATATCAATTGCTACTGTTGGAATAGTTGTATATTCAAAACATTATTTTATTAGTTTTAAGTTTAATGTATCGTTGCAATTAAATTTCATCTGAGTAATTAAAAAGTCCTTAATGGCAGCAATAAACCTGTAAATTTGCAATTTAGAACATCAAAGCCTGTAAGGTTAGTAAAGTAGACATTATTGACTTAGATTAGTTTATTTACTATGTAAAATGAAATCGTTTTATGAACCACGATCATATCACCTGTATAACAATCAAACGTTTTACCCCCTCAACTAGGCTTACTTGCACATAATTATTTGTATAAAAGTGTATAATCAATTATCAATTTCTTAAAACAAAATTTAAATAAGTATACATATATTGTTGGATGTCTTACTACGTAGCTACAATTCATGGTTCGAATTAAAGTTAAAATGTGTAATAACTCAGTATATAAAACAAGAATAATGTTAATAAATCCTATTACTTTAAATGAGAAATTCTTGTATCTATCTTTGTATCTTTGTATCTGTCGCGGATCTCGAAAACGGCACTAACGATTTTGATGAAAATTTGCATTTAGGGGTTTTTTGACGTCAGAAATCGAATATGCTAGGTCTTATGTCTGCAAAAACGCGCATAAAATTGAAAATCTGAACTTCTTTTTATGCCACCTTTAAAGTCACTAAGTATTCCAATAGATACATTATAGATATAATCCAGATGTTAAAAATAATGAGCGATGCTCGGTCACCCAGGTAAAAACGAGCCAAAGATTAGCAAGTGCCTTCAGCTAATTTTCCAACTGCGAGCTAAGCGAAGCGTCCAGGGGCAGAGCCTCTAGTTTATTTTAAATTGGTAGTATATAATATTTAAAAATGCTATGTTTTCGCAATTTTTAAACTTAAGTAAGGAGGTTAAACAATAAAAATCCGTAATTAGCATACTAATATTGTTTATTCTTTTTTAAATCTCAAAATTTATTTGGTTTCCAGTGTACGATAATTTTTGTTAACACTTTTATAAGCTTTAAATTCCTTTTAGGACAATCGATTTTAAATCGTGAGCTGCACTAACACTTTTGGAAATGCATTATAAAACCATCACTCGTTCCTTACATTATCTTTCTCCATTAATTGGATTGATAGGATTTATAGTTGAAAATATTTTAACTAAAATCTAATGCTTAACTTTTTCCAAAAGAGTCAGAGTTGCCCTTTCTCCAAAATTATCTTTGTGCATAATATCTAACTTTATATGTCACTAGGGGCTCTGCCCCTGGACGCTTCGCGTCCCAACCCCGCCTCGGCCTTCGACCTGAGATGGCTGCTTCGCTTCGCTCGCAGTTGGAAAATTCTCTAAAGAATCTCGTTAATCTTTGGCTCGTTTGTACATAGGTTTGTAAAATTATGAAACCAGGCTTAAATATATTAATAGTAATTACAAGATTGATTATAACCTCAAATACATGCTTTAGAAATGTGAGAGGCTTTCATTACGATTTTAGTCCTAGTTCTACTATCTTCTGTCAAGTAAAGTTTTGAAACAAGGCCTAAATATAGTAAAAATTATTAAAGGATTAACATAACCTCAATACTATGTTTCAGAAATGAGCCAGACCTATATTACAAAATTTATTATTAGAATATTTATCCATCTTTGCCAACTTGACCTTTTTTTTGACAAAATAAATTGTTAAATAAGGCCCAATTTATTATAATTCCAACGTACTAAAACAGTATAAATTAGCTTGTTTTCAACAGTAATTAAAAACTATGCAATGAACAGCTGATTTTGGATAATAGGCAATCTCAGTTCTATTCCACTCGATTTCCAACGTGCTAAAACAGTATAAATTGACTTGTTTATAAACAGATGTTTTGATCGCTTTATTTACTATGTAGTTGTTAATGTGTAACCAACATGGCAACCCATAAGACCCTTTGTTAACATTTTTCAACTTTTAAATTAGATTTTCTCCAAAAATAGCGTTTTTACACGAAATACAACTATATGGGTGTACTTAAAAGGATAACACCTGTATAAAAAGCTTGAAGTGATATTATATTTGGGAAAGCAAATATCTACATAATGTCAATATGTATTTAGTACAGATAAAATAATATAAATTTAAAGAGACATCTGTTAAAACAGTTTCCACACCAGAATATATTCCATTATATTATTGAACCCGTAAATCAAGTAAGGAACCAAAAGCCAATACCGCATAGTACATTTGCTAAAGAGTAAATCATGTTAACCTGAATTAAGCACATTTTCCAATAGATTTGGTTATGCAACTGCGATATTACCGAGCGCTCCCAGCAGTTTAATGCACACTTCCTTGGCTTCTAGAATTGATTGTTTGTATGTATCATACGTATCAGAGGTCGTTATCTATATCACAACAAACCTTTGTATATTCCATTAACTGTGGTGGCAATCGTATTGAAAAGAAGGGCATATATTTCGATTATCTGATTAGGTTATATACAAATTTGAGCTAAAAGGAAGTAGACTCTTCAGTAAATAAAAATCCCATTTAGGTTTTAAGTAATGTTGTATTATAGAAAGTTTGCAAATGAATCAATTTGTTTAGGTATATTAAACAAACTTACCAAATCTCGTGCAAGCCAAGCACGCCAACATGCATCCGCGCCGACATGATGTTTTAAATAATGTTGTGTCAGTTGGAATATAAAGAATAAATCGAATGCTAGTAACTGGGTTCGATCATACTCAAATAGTACTCATTTCAAAATCAAACCTAACATTAAATATTATTGTAGTTAGGTAATTTTGTTCAGTTTTTTAACAATACAATTTAATTTATTATCTTTATGTTTTAGTTATAAATAACAAATTGGGCCTAACTTAAAAAGGTACACGATACTTTTACAATTTTAACAAGTGAAACAAAGTCTTGTTCTATAACAGTCAAAATGTTCGCTTTTAAATTTAAGTAAATTTGTTTAAGTTGCAGGAGTGTTCAACTGACAACTAAAGTTTCAAGTTTTGTAATGTTACACTACATTGTCATGTTT
>JAGFPH010009568.1:0-14326 GCA_018207615.1 Philaenus spumarius | reverse complement strand
CTACAAGTTTGTAATGTTACACTACAAGTTTGTAATGTTACACTACATGTTTGTAATGGTACACTACAAGTTTGTAATGTTACACTACAAGTTTGTAATGTTACACAACATGTTATTAATGTTCCACTACAAGTTTGTAATGTTACACTACAAGTTTGTAATGTTACACTACAAGTTTGTAATGTTACACTACATGTTTGTAATGTTACACTACATGTTTGTAATGTTACACTACAGGTTTGTAATGTTACACTACATGTTTGTAATGTTACACTACATGTTTTTAATGTTACACTACATGTTTGTAATGTTACACTACAAGTTTGTAATGTTTTCCTGTAAAGTTTATGTACAAGTTTACAGGTTATCAAAGATAGGTTAACGTTCCTTATTGTAGTTTTGAGGTTAGGCATATTTTAGGCAAATTTGACAAGTCGTGTCAGAGAGCTGAAACAATTAACTTAATATATTTATGAACATTAAAATATTTTGTTGTTACGTTTTTGTTATCATAGACGAAACTAAATATCAAATTCTTGTACTGTAATAAACTTACAACCATTTCCATAAATCCTAATTCCAGGTATTATAAATTACATTTATTATAAATTTATTGTTCTTATCTGCAATTCAATATTATGAAAATTTTCAGTAAATTTTTTATTTTACTGAGCTATCACTTTTTATTTGTATAATATCTTTTAAAATCTGAGCAAGTAATATTTTTATTTCCTTAAAAGTTTTCAAGAACTATTAATTTTTATGAATTTATTATTTTTTTATTTCTAATTTAAAAAAAGTTATGTTAATAATTCACAGAAACCTTTTATTTTAGTTTTAATGGCGAAAAGCTAACTCATCATTATAAATCGATACTTACTTACTTGGACTTTGTTTTAAAAATATTACATTTGTCAAAAGTGTACATTTACATTTGTACAACTGTTCATCGAGCAACTAATAACTTGTAATTGTTGGAACATTGTAACTTGTCCCTTTGTGTCCCAGGAAGTGCAAACACAGTAATTTAACAGCGACTCGCTTATGTTTGTTACTGACACCATGAATAAAGTATACGATAAAATAATCATGTGACTTCAATATCAGTTGTTGTTAATATATTAATAATTGTTGATTGACCTTCAAAAATTTTAAACACGATTGTTTTTTGTTTTTTTCAAGTTACCAAATAAAAATATTTTTTTTTTATTTTGAGGAATTCTAACAAAAACAGTTTTTATAGCAAGAAAACAAACATATTTAAAATTGACCTCGTAGAACTTTAGAATAAGAAGCTCTTAAAATAAATATAATAACCTTTTTTTTTTTGTTTTATTAGTTTATTTATCCAAATATAAATATCGCTATGTGCCTTTTAGTTAGATAACTTATTATAATTTTTTAATTTTCAATATATTTTTCTATTATTTTCCTTTTATTTTAGTGTCTGCGACTTGTTATTTGTTAATGCTCTAAAACGTACCACTAAACATTTTATATATATACATTTTGCTTATTATAAAAAGAACATACATGTATTATAGTTTAACTTATTAGAAAACGTTGGCTGGCATCCTCATATTAAATTTTCCATAATGCCAAACACCTGGAGAACCAAGCCGGTTCAAATGATACCCTATTTGTCAATATTGGCTATTCCGTTTAGCCTATAAATCTTAACATGCAGACATCCTGCAAATGCTTATATAGATTGTTCAACGCACTATACTCTTTTAGTTGGGCAAACGCACTTGGAGCAAACGATTGAAACGTTTCGGAATAATTACTTTTATAGTTATTACTGACTAAAGTAGGTATGAAAAATCGTGCCGAAATAATTTAATACATTCAAATAATTGGTTAAAAGACCCGTAGATTCCTTATGTATACTTATTTAGAAATGTATTAATAAAGTTTCTAAAAAGTAGCAATTTTGTATAAATTTGCAATAAAATATTACTAGTGTCTTAAAATATTACACGAAGGGAATATAAAAAATATATTCATTTACATAGTTCAATTTCAGTTCATTATAAAATACAATGGAAAACTCGTAGTGGATTTAATTAAAATTTGCTTTATAGTGAAGAGTTTTCTACTTGGAAAGCTTTAAGTATACAAAGGGGATTTAGTATAACTAGAATTGACCTTATTAATTTTACAAAAAATTATAGCTTCATAATATAATATAATATAATATGTAATTTTTTATTTTCTATGTTATAGTCAACTTGACCAAACTTCTTTGTATTACAAGTTAGTTATTTAATGAGCTTTTATGTGTTGAAATATTTTGTTCTGTTTCCTAGATTACAGTTTGTATTACAAATTAGGTTTTAAATTAACTAATGCCGGTATTTAACTAAAAAAACTTATATTTTTGTCCTAAACGTTAAAGTTTAAGCTATATATAATTAAAAAGTGCAAAGTTCTTATTTAAATAGCGCTTACTGCTTCCAATATCGGTGGACTGTTAATGGTTAGGCTATCATATGTACAAACAAGAAATAGGATACAGCTTCAGTAATTGTGACATTGATCAAATACATATTGACCTGCAGTTCACTATTTCCTGTTGTCAGATATGCTTAAGAGTTAAAACACGAAAACTTCTGATCCATTTTAATTTTTGTTTTAAATTTATTCCAAATTTAAAAATCTCTTTTGCTCACACATACCAATGTTGTTAAAACTTGAGAACTACCAAAAACATTCTATATTAACATAACTTAAATCATATTATGGTTAATAGTTTGTAAAAGATATAAAATAAAATTTTTATAATTTTACTAGTACTAGTTAACCTTAATTTTACAAAAGGCAGAAGATTTTGCATTTCTATCATTCATTTAATTGGTTCGATATTTGGTACAATATACGATTGCTCTCTTCCAAGTCAAAATTGCGAATACCTTTGCTAGATTTTCGAGCTTATGTCCTTTGCCAGTCTATACATTGTACTCTATTACCTTAGAATGTATTATTTAAATCTACTAAACACAGATTAAATGTGATTACAACTAATTATAACATTACTATCGGCAAGGAATAGAACTCATTTATAAATGGTTTTAGTACTAAACTAAACTACAATATTTTCTCCTGTTGTTTCAGCTCTTAGAAGACCCGACGGAACTTTCATTTTGAATGGTAACTGGGCAATAAACTGGTCTGGAGAATACCATGCAGCTGGCTCCAAGTTTATGTACATGAGGGAAGACGAAAACAATGCCGAATCGATAACGTCGCCTGGTCCCCTTCAGGAGGCTCTTGATCTCATGGTAATGCTCAAAGGCTAATGTACAGAAATACAAATAACATTAGTGTCTCTCTTAGTAACTTCATAGTTAAGTCTGTCTTACACATCTTAATCTTAGAAAGCGTTAACATACCACCCATGTTGCGTGTCAAGCTAGTTACTCACATTTCAACTGACACCTCGTATTCGCACCTGAATAACTGACAGAACACCCAAATACCACTGTAACAAAATGGAAATTGCGGTGTAGTGGTTTTTAAAGAATTTTTAGAAATAAACACTGATCGATTTTCATATCAAACTGAAGGCATTTTAAACGTTAACGTCTTAAAAATATTGATTTTTTTATTAAAAGGTGTAGAGCTTAGAGCTCGTAGAAAATTTCATATCTAAAAGAAATCTAAAAGAAACATGTGTTATGTGGTATGTACATAATTTATTTTGTTTGGGTTTTTTACGAAAACTTTGAACAACCCCTTAAGTATTAATATAATTATTACATACATAAATTATTATTTACAAATTATTACTCAATATACCTAATTATAATGAGTAATAATATCAATTCTATATTTTCTCCAATCGGCATTTGTTTGAATTTAAATTTCTTCAAAAACCACTTTAACTCTCAAACATTTTAATTTTGTGTTACTAAGATGATGGAAAATGTATCTAGATTCTTTAAGTGTGTAAAATACTGGGATATCAATAGAAAACATTTCTAAAACTATTTGTTTCCTACTTGTATACTGCACGGATTTTCTATTACACCATGTTTTTACAATGTTTTAACTCCAAGTCTAATTGTAAAACCTACTTTATCGAATGTATAATTAATACTTGAAGTTACTAATTCATTACGGTTGAGCAATATTCAAGCAAATACATCCACCAATAGAAGGTACAGAATGTTCCTGGATCATTGTAGTACAGTATACACAACAAATAAAATGAATAGAGTAAATAGTGTAACATAGTTATTTATAAATCTGTGTGGTAGTGGATAAATCATTATTTAATTTTAATCAAAAGTTAATTAAAACGTATATTACATTTTCTATATGACTATAGCTATTACAACTGTAACTATAAACGTTGCACGAATTAATTATAGCTCATACACCACTAAAAACGGTGAGATCGTTTGAGTTAATAAACTAATTATTTGTTAGATTTCGCTTTCAATTTGTATTCATCAGATATCTTCTCAAATTACAAGTCCAACACTTACTTATAATATAGGTAGAAGTTATTTTTGAAATATACAAATTAAATTTACCACAGAGAAAATTAAATTGTATAATATTTCTTTAAAGATAAAAGGATATATGAAAGCACAAAGAATAACTTTATAGAATACATGATTTATTTCTACCCCTGTTTATTATTTACTGAAAATAATTTGGTTAATGAATCAAATCTTGCAACTATTATTTGCCAAAAATACACCTCCAGAATAAACAAGAGACTTGTGTACTCTATGTGTATACCATTACATTATCAGCTTAACATATTACTGTTATGGTCTTTGGTAATAGCTGGTATTTGGTAACTGGTGGTTTGTTTTATTTTTCAGCTCATCTACCAGCAACCAAATCCCGGGATAAAGTACCAATACCAGCTACCAATGCAGAAGACTGAGTCCACCTTGTACCCTGCCAAAGACGACGCTGCCATCGCACCACCGCTAATGAGGCATTCGCCCGGTAATGTATAAGATGAGACATCTTGAACTATATTAGTATTACTACCACTTTATAAAAAAAAATAAACCAAAATTACCTACAACATATGTTTTATTTGAACTCACACATCCAAACAAAAAATTAATAGTTTCATTTAATTAGTTGGTTAGGCACTAAATACCACCAAATTGTTTAAAGGAAAACTAACCAATAAAATTTATGTTTTTTTTAGATAGTTATGTTAAACTGCACTATCAGATGTTTTATCCTCACACTAAATACAGTTAAGATACTTTGCGCGGTTACTAAACAAAGTTTAAATCTAAATCACGTTCGCGACACTGAAATGATAAATACTGTATAAACTTATTTACAGTCTCATTTGAGTGTACCTCAGTTTACACCTAAATGTTGCATATTTAATTACCTATCTACTATAAATTTTTATATAAAGTAGAATAGTAAAAGATATAAATGACAGTATAGGGATATGTGCAAATAATTGTTAGTTATAACACAGTTTTGGAGTAAATGTGTAAAATTAGCGCCATAAAAGGAAAACCTGCAGTTTTAAACGAATACATTTCGCCAACCTTTGAAAACGGTTTTATTAAAAGCCTAATTTACTAAATAAAAACAATAAAAAAAAACAAAACAATTAATACTACTCAGTAATTTTATTTATATTAAACTGTTTATAATCTGTTTTGTTCATTATTATTTGCATTCATTTACTTCACATTTTACAAAATAAACTTAATTAAAACTCCCCATGAATGACTGATGAACTAAAAATAATATCTCAGTTGTACGACTACGGTGATAATTATTGTTGGCACAACGCCTGGAAGCGGGTCATTTATTTAACACATTTAAATTACTCAAACCATAAACATTGGTCCCAAGCTCTACTTATTAACGCCGACGTTTATTTTATCAACGTTGTTTCAAAAACATTTAACACGCTGAAATTATTACAAGCAAACAAACTAATGGTCTTAAAGATGCAATTCACTTTGTGCTAAATTAGGAAAGAGAGGGTGTCTGAAAATATGAGATAATTTTGGTTTCTGGTTATGAATGTAACGATTTTAGTCACAACCATTCTGACCACAGTTTGAAAGTAAACAACTGGCTGATATGTTTAATGAACGCTTTAAATAAAAACATAGTACCTAAAAATTTATTGACTTTATTATATTTGTTTTGTCCTTATAAAAGTTTTGAATAGCCAAAAATGTTGTTGTTTTAAAATAGGTTTGATCATATTTTAACAATTGTGTGTTCGAAAATTTGACAACATTAATGTATAAAGAAAATAATACAAGACGATTATACACAGAAATTATACTCTTGTGTTTTATGGTTTTTATACTCAGTGGCAAAAGTTGAAACAAAAACAATCTAAAAATATTAAAATAAAAAATATGCTTAAATCTCGTAGGATAACAACTAAAATCTAAAACTCATTAGTTGTACTAAAGAAATATTGCATACCCTTTAATATAAAATATGTTCTTTTGCCAGAAATTATTTGGACACTCTATATTGTATAATTAACGGATAACATAGGCACATATTCACATAAGGTATTATATCGAATTATTTAGAACTTTAATTAATATACTTTAAAACCACCAACCAGATTTCATTAAAATGTAATAAATGTAATGTGATAAATGTATAGTCTGGGAATTTTTCAGCTAAGTACATGAATCTGTCAATATATAAAAAGTCCTGTCTAAAGATACACGATTATTCTCTAGAGACAAAGTTCTATATCTGTGTTTATTTAGTAATGCCATAAGATACGAGTATTATTTAATCTTCAAAACAAATAATGGAACGATCTAGTCTAGATAAAGATAGAGGCATTATTATTACATTTAGAGTTAATATTGATCACTTTGCTAATGACCTTTTCTTGTTTTAGGCTCAATACCGTCGGTAGAGGATCAAGGACTGACAGATAATGGAATCGATGCAAAGAGGTTTGTGTCATTTAAATTAGAGATTACAAGTTTTGATTTAGTCTAAATGAGTTTACTTAAGGAAATACTATACTTAAATGATCGGAATTTACTTAGGCGCAGCGGAATGGAACTTTTGCACTTACACTTAACTTAAAATTCTCAAATGGTATTGAAAATACTGCATAATTTTATAATTAGAATACTGTTTTAAAATAATATAAATTGTTCCAAATGCTCGAAAACATTCCACTGGTTTAAAGAAAAATGTAATTTTAAAATAATCGTTACAAATTCAAATAAAACGACAACAGGATGTTTGAATTAAATCGTTAAAATTGTATACGTAGTTTTCGTGTTCTACTTGGTTATAAATAATTGAAATACCGCGAGTGAATTTAGTATACTAACTTCACATTTTCTAGAATAAATCAAAAATTTTGAAACTGGTCATTACAATCTATACTTATAAAAGCCAAATGCCATTGACTCATCACAGTTTCTCCAAAACCACGAGGCCTACAAACATGGAATTTGGCACTAATACTCTTTATAAGCTCTAGACGCGCACTAAGAAATGGTTTCCGAAAATTAGAAATTTTAGGAGGGTTGGGGGGGGGGGTCAAAGTTACAAAATCACGATTTCTCTAAAACCATCGAACGGATTGGAATGCAATTTGGTGTGTAGCTTCCCCTAGGGCCATAGGTGCTCGCTAAGAAACTTTTTCAAAATTTTAGGGGGGTTTAGGAGGTCAAAGTTACTAAAAAGAAACACTGAACGGATTGGAATGAAATTTATTATGTAGCTCCCTCTAGGGCCCTAGGTGCTCGCTAAGAAAGAGTTTTTAAAAAATCGATATTTTAGGGTAGGTGGGGGGGTCAAAGTTATTAAAAATCCCCATAAGAAATACATAGTGTAATATATTTATTGATATAATATACTTTGTGTTAATATACATTTTACTTTGATTTATCTATCCGTGCAAAGCCGGGTCGGGCCAGATAGTATTTTATGAACTAACTATCCAATGTGTTTTCGTATAATACAAATAAATTAAGAATCTTGCCATCTAACGTAGTTTTTGTGAAGTTGGTTACTTTAGTTAGCCTACATCATACATGCTGAGTAGTCCAAAATGTATACTTTTGCGTTAGTTGGATAATGTTTCTGTTGGGCCTATGTAAATTTAAATTGTTTGTATCTGATTATTTTAGTTTATTTAATTATTTTAAAACTAACCGAAGCTTGTTACGAATGCGTTGGATATTACAAGAACTTATGAAGTTATTAAAAGCTACCTACATTTTTCGATGATCTGTGAACTTTAATTACAATCAATTTATTGGTACTAGTAACTAAACTATAAACATTATATGATTCATACACAGGTTAGGGCCTATACATTGAACAGTTATACATTAAATGTAACATTTAACAAGCATAAAGGAATTAATGAATTTAATTTATGAAAATGACTCATCTTCTCAAAAAACATTGTTTACATAGTTTTGTAAAAAAAAAATAAGTGTTGTGAATTACTGGTATACTAAATAATATTACACTTACATTACATTTAGTCTTATGGCTTAAAGCGTTAAAAATAAATGTGTTCCGCTCGGAGCCCACACTAAATGCTTTTAATTGGCCTGCCTTTTCCAGACATTTTTACAGCCTGTAAAATTATTCTGACACTTTATTCCAGTAGACACAACAAGTTGATGTTTCCTTACGGGAATGGAGTCTTAGGTACCGAGACGCAAGGCTACTCAGGTGACGAAGCTGCAAAACCAAGGACTAAAGTTAGGAAACGTAAAGTCGCTTGGAAAGTAACTGGTTACACCGAGTGCTCTAAATCGTGTGGTGGAGGTAGGTATTTTTGTTAAATTAATAGTATATACGTGTGTGCGTGTGGGGGGGGGTGTGTTTGTGTGTGTGCACTTGTATTATAAATATATTGTGTTTCAATCCTTATAAACTTTACCTACTTTTACATTATTTTTATCAGTATGTATATCTTATATATTAAAAAAATTCTGTTTTTCTTTTCCGAGTCCGTTCGGCTCTTCTACCCGACCGATTTTCATAATTGAGGTCTTAAATTAAAGGTATGCACGCCCAGATTTGCCATCAAGCATTACAAATCATGTATCTTTCGCCTTACAAACGTTATAATCAAATGCAAATTTTTGCTGTGTATTCCTTAGGGGGGTTTTTTTTTGGTTCTTTGTCCACTTTGCGTTCGTATACCGTCCATCCGATTGCTTTGAAATTTTGCATAGTAACACAGGTTAACCCTGGGAAGGTTTTAGGCCATTTACCGAAGTCCTAGGACATTAGGGCTACGCCCCAGTGGCCCTCAAAGTGTCAATGTTAATCTTATGGAAGAAAGATTTCTATTGATTTTATCAGGGACACAAAAACAGCTGTTCGTATGAAAAGCTTAAAACAGCTGATTTTGATCAACAACTGATTTGGATCAAATCAGTATCAAATGTAGTATTACCTTTTTGAGGTTACATTGACAAACTAAAAACAAACACAAACAAAAATCAACGAAAAATGCTAACTATATTTTAATTCAATTCAAACATTGGTTGTTACAAACCTATTATATATAAAACAGCTAATTTGGATCAAAAACTGAACATAATCATTCACAGATATGTCAAGTCTTATATATTATCATCCGTTCAGCCGCTATTCACCCGAGAAGGAGCTCCGGTATACAATCCTTCAAATTTCCCATGTTAATCTTATGGAGATAATGTTTAATGAGTTTGAGTCAGCTGCCAAATAAAACAGCTAATTTATGCTCGGTCACCTATGTACAAACGAGCAAAAGATTAACGAGATTCTTTATCGAATTTTCCACCTGCGAGCGAAGCGAAGCAGCCATCTGAGGCCGAAGGCCGAGCCGGGGTTGGGACGCGGAGCGTCCAGGGGCAGAGCCCCTAGTTGTTAATAAAAACAATTTTAATTATATGAAATTTCATAACTAGTTTATTGTAGTATAATGTATTATCATTCTAAAACAGTATTTTTCTGCATTATCTAGGAATAATCAAACATATATACAACAAACATCTTGTATGAGTTACGATTTTAAATACAACTTTTGTTACAAAGAATAATATTGTATACGGCTTGGAAAAACGTCCCACATACTCATACTTAATTTGCAAAAGTCATACACGCACTAAAATTTTTTATATTTTTAGAATAAAATAAATATTATTTTAATAGTTGTGAAATATAAGTTTTAATGAATTTTGGGGTTCATTTTTAGGTACGCAAACTCCAATTTTTGCTTGTGTGAGGGAGCACAACCAAATGATTGTTTCAGAGAGAAGATGTGCGACTGTTGAAAAACCTTCTCAGAAAGTGCGATGTAACGTAAAACCTTGCGTTGCAGAGTAAGTAAAAATAACACAATAATAAAAATATATTTTCACTAATAATAAAAAAAACTATTATTGTACAAATACAATATGAATAATAAAGAGTTCTTAGAAATAAATTTCTGAAAATTCCCCTTAAACCATATTCAATAGATTGTAGTATAAGCGGTCATGGAAACAGATATGCTTTTACAATATCAATTACATACAATTTTAGATATAATTCAAATAATTTCAGATCGTGAAACAATTCAAATAAGTCTAAATATGTATTGAAATTAGTACTAAGCTGTTATACCTACTCTGAAAAAACCGAATATGATGTATAAAACCATAAAACTATTTTTGGAGAAATGTAATAAATTTGATGTGATAAACACAATGATGGGAAATTTATCAGCTAAATACATAAGAAATATACGAAAGCTAAAAAAGAAAGATATAACTTTTGAGCACTGAACTAGTACTTTAAATTAACGAAAACAAAAAATACCGAAAAAATAGACGTATATAAAACCCATAAAAATGTGCAAGTTTAAAAATAAACATATTTAATATTTTTTTAAATTGTAAAAGAACTTAAAGCAGAATAGTTTTGTTTTAACTTTTGTTCAAAAAGTTAAATAAAGCATGTACAGTAAAATACCTGCATTATTTTAAAAAAACTGGTGTATGGCCTTTTAATAAAATACATGAAACAACTATGTTTCGTTTATTGTTATATGTTCTGTCATGGAATTAGACACAACATATAGTATAGTCGAAGTATGAATACACTGCACTTCCAACAGATGTGTATTGCATTAATATTTGTTTTGTAGTTAAAACTTTTCTACAAATGTTTCGAAAATATTGTGAAATCATAATTTTAAAAAAGTTTTATATCTATCTGTTTTATATGTTGTGACTTACTTTGTTAGTATTTACATTACAAATAAAAATAGAAATGTCTTTTTTATATCTGAAATATGCAAAAAAAATCTTTTTAAAAATTCGATCGGTACACAATATAAAATAACAAATTTTGTAGTCGTTAAATCAGAAGGTTACATCTACAGTATACTGTTTTGTGGAAAACTGTTGATATACGATTTACAATGTTGTTCTACATACAAGAAAATAAAGCCTGTACTTAATTGATCTTTAAAAAAATAATTCTCATAAGAAACAGAAAAGGGACGCAACACACCAGACAGGTGTTATAAATTTGCATGATTTTGTGCAAACTTGAAGAAACTCCGGTAGGTAAAAATTAATTCATCCTACAGGATCAATTCTATAAATTGTGTTCGGGGTTATTTGAACGATTTCATCAGAATAAATAATAATTTTAAATATCATCTTCATTTCCTAAAATTTTCAGAAAAATTAATAGAATTTGAAAGAAGACAATTCATAAATTTAAGTAGGAATTTTACAGTTGGTTGAACAATTTCTATTACATTTTGTATGATTATTCTTTTGTACGGTTATAAATATTTTTTTAATAATTATAAATTTTGTTAAATTATTATGATTTGTAAATACAAAAACATTATATTTTATTTGAATATATTTTTTTAAATGAATTACCTTTTTTTTTTTTTTTTGGTGTTTAACGTCCTACTGTTTTGCACTTAAGGCTAATGAAGACGGGACCTACAGTTTTACGTGGAATCCGAACCACAGCCAACGATGTCTGTTAAGAAACCATTAAGAAAATGTTTCGGGGTCAATGGGAATTGAACCCGGAACCTTTCCATTGATGGTTGCCATGACGATTGATAAAGCAATGACGCTTTAACAAGCACGGCCACCGTGGCTCTAAATGAATTACCTCCACCACTCTATATAAAGAGTTGTTATTTGTGCACTTCCTATGATATAGGTTAAAAAAACAGAGAGAAATACAATATTCAAAATTATGTTATATAATTATGATTTTACAATTATATTTTATTGTCAGAGCATTTTTACATTATAGCTTTAAACTATATCAATTTCAATTTCTACATATACAAATTACTCATTTGAAATTATTCAAGTCCCTAGAATCCCTCCACCTCTTTTCCCTTTGTACACTTGACGCTTCTTAAATTGTATTACACCTTCTTAGAAAAACTTAATTTAAAATTTAAATGTATTAGTCCATTTGTTTTACTTTTATTTCACTTCAAATTTTGTTTTATCTATTTTAAATATATTTTGAAGTCATTTTTGATCTCCTTCTTCCACACTCTGAGTCTTTTTATAGACATTCAATCTGCAAACTCTGCGAATTTTCCCTCAGAGAATCTCTTTTTTTGAGTGTATAAATTCATTCTGACTCTTTCTGCTGTCTAAAGATAAATAATGAGTGAATATTCAGTAAAATTAAGGTGAAATTCCCCACTAAATGTGGGTCTTATTAGGGGCAAGTAAAATACATTATAGGAAATAACAAAACTATTTACTTTGTATTAGATGGGTCGGTGGTGACTGGAGTGAGTGTTCTGTGAGTTGTGGCGAAGGCACACAAACTCGAGAAATCATCTGCAGGCAGGAAATATCTCCAACTTTGATAATGACTGTAGCTGAAGGAGCTTGTCTTACTTCTCCTTCACCATCCCTTCATCGTACTAGAGTATGCCATCAACCGTCTTGTTCTGGTACTCCTTACGACAATGTACCACCGGCCCAAGGAGAGTGGGTCATGGGAACTTGGAGTCAAGTAAGAACAAATATTTTTAATTAAATAATTTGGAGATAACTATTATTGTTATAATGATCATGTAATAGTTGTTATTGGAATTTGTAATTTGTTTGTTTTTACGTTCTAACATGACTTTTTTGCAGCCAATATAAACTTACTAGCAGTGCAGCTTTTGTTACGATTCACAAAATAAATCTCCTTAAGTGTTGTTGATCTTCGGAGCCTTTTATTTTTACACTGGCATTATAATACGCATCATTTTAAGTATACGTTTAAAAAAAAAATTGAAAATTATTAGTTTTCTTATATAACAATCTACTTAATAAAACTACATTCCTACAAAATAACTAAGAGACTGGGCGTTATTTCCTATGATTAAAAAAAAGAATCGATCTTTAATCAAAAGTAAACCACCACCAAATGCTATACCTACATGTAATGAAAAACAGCATGACAGAGAGACGATGCATTTTTTATTTGTATACCATATGATCCCAAACTGAACCCCGCACTTCTTGAACAGCTGCATGTTTACTGTATAGGAGCATAAAAATGGTTATAATATGAGATCGACTTCGCCGTATTCAGAACGGTTTTCAGATACAAATTGTGTTAAAATCGATTAAAAAATAGATACCTACTGAAGACGTTAAATAATTGCGTTATACTCTTATTTTCTACATTATTTTAGAACAATTATGGTCATAATTTGAAGTTTATTGCACAGTTTTTAAAATGTCTATTGTCAACAACCACGTTTTGAAAAAGCACTTTGCAACCCTGAATAGAATGTCCAACGTACCAATAAAGGTCTCGTTAAGAATCGTATAAGTAGTTTTTGAGTTTAGTAATCAAGTGTGTATGAAATACTTCCATTCTGTCAATGGATTTACATCTTTAATTAATGAAGACAATTTGTAAGTTGACGTTAACTACAAATCATTTTAAAAATAACAAAATAATTTTAATTTTAAAACAAATGGTACATTTTTGACTGAATTATATTTTTCATTAAACAATTCTGTACAATCTGTTGAAATTCGTGCCATATTCAAATAATAAATTTACAAATATAGTTAAAAGAGACAAATGCGGTCTCTACACCCAAGTTGATTCAAGAAGAAATTTGTTCAATATTTAATTTAGTTTAAAGACGCCGTTTGAACTCTACACTTAATCAAGTTTTTAATTAATGGCATAAAACTTATTAGGATAAAAGACCAATATAAAGATGCAAATATATCATTCTCGTTTTAAATTAAACGCAGAGAGAGAAATGTTAAGGCAGATACGTATTGTATAAAATACAGTTTTATAAAACTGAAATAGTGTTATCCTGTTG
>JAGFPH010009567.1:29692-46117 GCA_018207615.1 Philaenus spumarius | reverse complement strand
TAAGATCTATATATATAAAAGCAAAATACCACTCACTGACTGAACACTTAAAAAGAATACAATTACGTTAAAAAGATTGAAAATAAGAACCACCACGGGCAACGCCGTACTGGTCAGCTAGTTTATTTATATAATAATGTTAAACAGAATAATAACAGCAAATCTTTGGTGTATATTATGTGATTACATTATGGTCTGACAATTTAAACACATTTTCCATTTTACAATTTTATCTACTTTTGAGTGATATTAAGGGTCTGCTGTAGTGGCGGCCATCTTGGATTTTTATCTCTTAAGAGAAAACCATTTATTTCGTTTATTTTTTATCTTAAAATTGTTTGCAAGGTCTCATTTTAAGCACAATTACAATACAAATCCGTTTTGCATTCTAAATTTGTTTAAAATGCTTTTATTTTGTTATGTAATTGACATTTTGTAAGTACAAAGTTTGATTTTTTTTCCTAAAACAATCAAAAATTAATAATGAAAAGAAATTTGCAAGACGGATCCAAAATTGTATAAAGAATATTCAGTTTTTTTTCGGCACTCAATTACAAAAGATGGATTTATAAAATGGTTTGCGATGAGGCAATGTCAAACCGCTCAGTTGCAAGGAATTGAATAATTGTTTAGATATGGTTATAGAGAGAAGCGCTTGCGTTTCCAGTTGCGTTCTCGTTTACTGGAGCAGACCCTTAATGTCAGCATTTCTAAAGATCGGTTACGACACATAACTGGTTGATTGCATTACAAATAGAAAAAAATTAAGTTATTTACAACACATATGTATATACTATCTGGCTCGTGCGAATATATCGCAAGTTAGGAGTAGGCAAGTTTACCTGATTTAATTAATTAAATTTACTGGTATTTATTTACGTTTATTTAATTTGATTGATTTGTAGATTACACTTGCATATAGAATGTAAAAAATCTAACTAATAGCTGTCATGTTAGTTAAACAGATTTGTCATTAGGAAAGTTTTTTAATCAATTGTTTTAACGAAAACATAAATTATAAGCTATTTGTCTATTTTTCGCCAATAGCTGGGAATAAAAGCATTACAATTATGTTTTAATCATTAATTTTAAATGAAGAATAATTAAGGAAGAAATAATACATAAAGATATGAAGATTAAATTTACAAGTGAAATAAAATTGTGTGATTCTAGCAGAGGTGCTAATAGTGCGCTAAATAGTATTTTGATATTATCTAAGCACAACTGAGTAAGAACTCTAATATATTTATGAATCTGCGATAGGCCTATTTAATTATTATTCCAAAGAATTGATAGAACATAGTCATGGAAATGAAATTGGAAAACAATTAAGGAAATGACATCTACTCTGGAAAGCAACAAACCCCAACAACGATGGGTGAATAAGTAAAATCTCCCTTTATATAATATTGTTAAAAAATCGATAGCGAAATATGCAAATTTAAATTTAGTTTTGTTAGCTGAGATTTATCTTGGAAATATATATTTTGTAATTATAGATAAAATTTAAGAACAGGACAAATCTGGAATGTATTGTATAAACTGTGAAATGTGTTGGAAGAAATGTATAGGCAAAACGAAATGAAGCATGAAGACAAGAGCTAAACAACATTTTTCAAATTTGAATTATGCCTAAAAATTGAAAGATAAATTTTATATGTCTATGCTTTAGAAGAAATTATATTTTTAAAGTAAAAAACTTTGTAATGTTGAAAAATGTAACAACACTTATCACAATAGTTGCTTGGGAATCTTTTCATATTAACAACTATCGTAAAACAATTGTAAATAATGAATTGCTTACCCGAAGTTCAATTTTAATTTATAATAAAATAATGTACTGTTTTAAATTATTATTAGTTTATTAATTTGTTTCGTTATATTATATAGGTATACGTTATAATAACGTTAGACACGTGTTAACGCCTTACTAATGTAACGCAGTTTTAAACCATGCCCTTAGTTTTGTATAAATACGGGAAATGAAACACTGTTGGGTTAGTTATAGTTTGATTATTGTAGCTCGTACATCACTGAAGATGACGACTTTGTCATTGTAACGCATTTGAGTTAATACACGTATTAGTTTTGGGATTCGGTGATTAAGTTTTAGTATATAAAGAATATCTTCTCACAAGTCAAACTCAATATTTAATTACCTGTACTGTTGTTTCATGTTATGGCTACGTGTATTTATGAACGTTTCCAATCTTGTAAAAATAATAAACTGTCTAAATGAGAGGAATTGGTTTATGTACAGGTAGAAAGAGGAAACGGATCACACGACGATAATAACGCTTATACAACACGTAGGTTTGTTGTACTCAATTGTAACACTACGTTTTTTTCTTTATTGGTTATTGTTGATAGTTTTGGTGCGAATGATTAAATGTATTATTTACACAGAAATACTTTTTTATAGTAAAATTTGATAGATCCTTGCACTTTAATATTAGTACTTATTAATTAAATCAATATTCCTCATTATTGTTTTATATTTTAGTATTTACTATTACCAGCTGTGACATCCAAACCATAACCAATTGGTATAAAAATGTAAAAAGCCAGCAGATCTACAAAAAACTGTTTATATTATTTGAATTTATTTTCATTTAAACCAATAAATACACAGGTTTTATAAAATACTCTCAATACAGTATAACTCAATGTCAATATTCTTACAAATAAAGCTAAAATTAAAATCCTTAAAAGTAATAATTTAGATGGTTTTAATAACAAGGTTATATTACATCAATCATTGTATTATTCATAATTCATTTCCTATTAGACAAAACTTATTGAACTTCCAATTTAATTATTTTGTATACAGACTTTTTAATTGAATGAAACATATTTCTTTATTATTTAACGTACTTGCCAGCCAAGAACGTATGATTTATCATTTGTTTCGATCTTAACAGAAATATTTTACTTACCACTTTAATAATTATTGTCGCAGAGCATGACAACCATCCACTTACTAGTACAATTTACATCATCCACTAACGGAATACCAACTGTGAAAATTTTAATATTCAACAATTAAAATAATAATAATTTAATAGATGTACTAGATTGGGACATTATATTAATCTTCTTAGATTGAAAAGTTGGCTTATGAAACGTGAATACTCTCCAGACCTAATTTTCCTGAAGTTATTTATTTATAAGCTTGCCAAATGTCTGTTGGAGTTACGGATGCTTCTCGTGAATGCAATGAGATTGTAAGTAATACTAACAACTAAATATTGGAATCTAATGAGCCCTCATTAAATAATTTTTATTGGGTTTATTAGCTTTAATAATAAATAATATTTACAAATAAAAGTGAGATATTATTCATAATAATCTTATAATAATTGCATTGCATGTTAAAAACGTGTGCATATTAGCAACGTAATACTAAGTTATTCCCTTAACTAGAGCCCAGAACCTTTCGTCAAAATAGGTCGATTAATGTCGATAAATAGAGAAGGAAACAATGTAGCCACGACAACTGGCGTGCGTCAAAGTGGCTGTTTTACAAGGCACGCATTGTTGTTAATTAGATGTTAGCTGTTAGTTAGTTTATCTATGATCTAAATTAACAATAAGCTACCTTCTGAACGTTAGAATAACATAAACCATTCTAGAAGAAACCGTTGGATATCTCACTTTTTACCACTCCATTAAATTTATTTGTATACTTTTTACAACTATTACTAAGTTTATACTAGTAGTTCTGTGAACACTATACCTCGCTCGTTGAAATAAAAAATGTGGTTTTGAGCTTAGGTTAAAAATAGTGTGCCAGTAAGGAAGTAAGCACAAGGTTTAGCCAGTGAAAAATTATTTACAATTCCCGCGATTCCGGGATTTCTAGTTCTCGTTTTTATTTCTTTTCGTGAGCTTTAACTGCTAAAGATTTTCTTTTAGAGGCATTGTGTTTTATTTAGGTTAATAATGCGTAAGATAGCTAAAAATATCGCGTTATAGAGGGACAACATACAATTAAATATTTACATACTTAAATAACTCAAACTTAACAATGTATCAAAAGTTAACTTAATATTAGAAATAATGAAAACAAACGATGTTAAAACGTCGTGATAGTGATCTCAACCCATGTACCAACACTTCCCACGGTGTCCTACGGCTTTATCGCCGCGAGGTTTCATTTGTTTCATCTCATTTTGTAATTCAAGTAAAGCTAAGTCAAATACTTTTATGAAATTTACAATGATAATTTACAGGTACACAGTTCAATTCTTTTATTTATTCTCTACACTTTCTTATATAATATGTCGTTTTCGGGCAAATGATATATTTCTAAATTACTATTCAAAACAGGCCTAGTTTTGTTAGCAGTCTTGTAGTAGGAACATAAAAACTGGTGTTTTCAAAATAATAAATTTGAAATTGATAAGTATTTTTATACAATTCTATTTAGAACTAAATTACGAAACCTTTTTACATTAATGAAAAAAATTACAATAATTTTTACTACTTTTTATGTAGGCCTAAAGTTAAACATTTTCCTTTCGTTACTGAACGTGATTGTTTCTTGAGCTAATAACTTTCTTAATTTTACTTCAATAATTTTTTTTACTGGTATATATGAATTCTTTAAACCTTTATCTACAAAAAAGCTATGGAACACTTTTGAATTGGTTTAGAGTAAACGTATAAAAACATGGTTGAAATACAAAAACTTAGACGATTTTTAACAAATTCGAAGTTTACGGCCATTTTGTAAGTTTACCGTTAGAGATACGGAAAAAAATCAAGAATACAATTTGATAAAACGGTCCGGCCGCCAATTTAATTTTATTTAAGGGGTTAAAAATTAAAAATTGGAAAAAAAAACCGTATATATACATGGCTTGGCCTAGGAATAAGGAACATTCATGCAAAAAAATCATCAAAATCGGTAAAGGCGTTTGGCCGTAATCGTGAGACAGACACACAGACACACAGACGAAATGCCGAACGTTCAAGTTAAAACGGAGACCTCGCTTACGCTCGGTCAAATATTAGTTAATAAGGAAAAAACTAATAATTACCTTAACCATTATTCATCTACGAGCAATGCCTTTGTACATTGTGTAAATAATACATTACAAATCTTCCAAAGTTATCAAATTAGTTATTAATTAATTTAGTCAATTTAAGTTGGTAAGAATTTTGTTTTTAAAGCTAAATCGTTCGAGGACCGGTATTAAAATCAAAATTAAATATGGTTTATAGATAGTAAAGTGCAAACTCAGGATTTCTTAATAAATATTTTAAAATAAATATTTATTATTCACCCCCACGTTCTTTTAAGGGGTGAAAATGCAGTAAAAAACCCTAAACGAATAAAAGTTAATTTTTATAATTTCCTTTAAGCTAGGAAGCTGAAATTTGGAACATTTATTTCTTACAAGATATGTATAAAATAAACCAGTTTTACATTTTGTCACGTTCAGGTAAGGGGTGACAATGTAGTAACAACCTCTAAATATATAAATAAAATTAAATACATCCTAGGAAAGTAAAATGTGTACACATATAGTTCATAGAAGCTAGAGTTGCACTAAGAAATGATTTTAAAATATTTAGCCTTTAAGGGTTGAAACAACCCCTAAAACAATAAATATTTTTTGCTATATATGTCAAAAACCATACCGCCCAGATCGTGAAATTTGTACACAAAATGTTTCTCATAGGCACTAAAGGCGCACTAAGAAAGGATTTTAAATATTTTATCTTGCAAGGGTTGAAACAACCTCTAAACAATAAATATTGTTGTTATACTTTCTTTAAAGCTAGAAAGCTGAAATTGTGTATATTTATTTCGTACACATAAAAAAAGTAAACCAGTTTTAAATTTCGTTACTTGCTTCTAGGAGTGAAAATGATATATAAAATTTTTTTTTTCTCCTAAAAATATAAATATAATTATTATACATTCCTTAAAGCTAGAAAGCTGAAATTTTGTAAAATTATTTCTTACAAGATATATATAACAAAATAAACCAGTTTTACATTTTACACGTTTTGCTAAGGGGTGAAAATATAGTAATAACAACTAAACTATAAATATAAATAATTGAATAGCGCCTAGTAAAGTGAAATTTGGTACACATATTGCCCATAGATGGGCACTAAGGTAGAATTTTAAAATATTTGGTCTTTAAGGGTTGAAACATCCTCTAAAACAATAAATATTGTTTGTTTACTTTCCTTAAAAGCTGAAATTTTTTACATTTATTTCTTACAAAACATATAAAAAGTAAATGAGTTTTAAATTTTGTTACGTGCTGCCAAGGGTAAAAATATGATAACTACAACTAAAAGTAACAAATGTAAATGTGTATACTTTCCTTAAAGCTAGAGAGCTGACATTTTGTACATATTCCTTACAAGATACATATAAAAAATAAACCAGTTTTAAAATTGTTTATGTGCTGCTAAAAACAATAAATATTAATTGGCATTCTTTCCTCAATGCTAGAGAGCTGAAATTTTTTACTTACAATGTCTAAGAAAATATTTTAGACGTAAGCTAATCAGAACCACCCCGATCTATCCATTCACATATTAAAGACGTATCTGGGTGATTTTTCTTTTTTACTTATTTAATTTATTCAGCACACACACCGTGACCAAGATGATTGATGGACAGCCAGTGCACAATAAATACCAAACTAATTGAAAATACATGTAATAATTAACTTTTGTGAAATAATATATGAAAGAAAATGAGAGAAAAATACTACAATAATTATATAATATAGTGATGCAAAAAACAAATTATATGTAGCGAAGCACGGGTATTCAGCCAGTTGTGTTATAAATGTTCACTGATTTCTCGAAAATGGATAAACTGATTTTTATAATTTAAACTGTATTCTATTAAGGTAGATCCGGAGGAGGTCCCTTGTATTGTTTTATGACATAAACCGTACTATTTTTCAGAAATTCTGAAAAACGATATTTATAAGATTGCTATCAATGTATGAATGTTCACTGATTTCTCGAAAACGGCTTAACCGATTTGGATAATTTAAGAAATCCCGAGGAGGTCCCATATATGTTTTTATTACATGAGCCACACTATTTTTATAAGAGTGTCATCAATGTATGCTTCTCATGGAGTGCCTTAACCCACACTCGTACTATTAAAGTGAAAAATAATTTAATTGAGTTACAATTAGGTAAAAATTACTCTATTACGTAATATTTATATAATTATTCCTTTCTTGTTACCTATTCATGTTTTATTTTAAAATAAGAAATTATTATATTTACTGCAAAACTATTTGAAGTCGGTGCCGTTCATTTCTTAGATATACTAAAATGTGGGCAGTTTGTTTTAATTTAAATACCCAGAAAGGAGGAATTGAGAGGATAATTTAAAAATCTTAAATTAAATACAAACACCCATAAAGTGATACCTCAGTTTAAAGGGCATGATAAATGAAGAAGACTGGCACAGATTAGAGGTCTCTAACTTGCCCCTATCGAAAATGACGGGCAGTCAAAGTTGAAAACAAAGTTGCTAATTTAAGAAATTTCGATAGGCCCAAGATAGAGACCTCAAATTTGTGCCATTCTTCTTCATTTATCATGCCCTTTAAAATGAGGTATCACTTGATGGAGGTTTGTACGTAAGATTTTTGGATTATCCTCTCAACCTCCCAGTATGGGATAAGGTTTGAAATGGTCGGTTGCACCAAAATTCATCTCCCTGTATCACATAGAGATACCCCGAAGCTCATTTATTTATTTCTACTTGTTCCAAAACTAAGGGGGTGGGACATTGAGACACCTGTATATACTAGCTGAATACCTGTGCTTCGCTACGGGGATTTTTACAATTACTATGTTACATAATTGTAATATTTTCCCCTCATGTTCTTTCATCTTTTATTTCCCGAAAGTGAAATATTACTTATAGTTTGGTATTTATTGTTCATTAGCTGCCCTTCAATCGTGTTCGTCACGGTATGTTGACTGAACGAATAAAATCAATTAAAAAATTACAAATTCAGAGTGAAGAACATCTTTGTTTTCAACCTCTAAATTTGCAAACTGGTAAATCACACTCTTAGCTGGATGTTGTAGATCCTCCAGATACGCCTTTAATACGCGAATGCATAGAACGGGATAGTTTTGATCAGTTTACGTCTTTAAATATTTTCTTAATATTAATAAGTGCCAAATTTCAGCTCTCTAGAAATAAGGAAAGTATAAAAATGTATATTTATTGTTTTTAGGGGCAATTTTTCACCCCTTAGCAGCACGTAACAAAGTATAAAACTGGTTTACTTTTTAAAAAAATTTGTTATTCAAGAAATAAATGCAAAAAATTTTAGCTTTCTAGCTTTTTAATAAAGTATAACATATAATATTTATTGTATTAGGGGTTGTTTCAAACCTTAAAGGTCAAATATTTTAAAATCCTTTTCTTAGTGCGCCTCTAGCCCCTACGAGCAATATGTGTAACACATGTTCCTATCCAGTGTTCTATTCATTCATAGTTTTAGGTTTATTACTACATTTTCACCCCGTAGCAGAACTAAAGTATAACAATTAATATTTGTTGAATAAATTTTATTGAAATCCAGGTCACTAATGGTATTGAATTAAAGTTTCTTACCTTATCGTTTTTACTGTCAAGTGACCTCACTTTTGTAAATTGTGACGCGTTTCGGGCTTGTTAACCCATCATCAGCCAATAAAAGATTAATAACTCTTATATAAGGTCGTTAAGTTTTAAAAATTAACATGTGACGACTGTAATAAGATATACATAGGCCAAACAGGGAGAGCACTCAAACCCCGTTTTAAAGAGTACTTACCTAATACACAGGTAACAAGTTGAATTTTGCACGCCATTTAATAGATGAGGACCACGGCTACACAGACTTACAAAATAATCCAAAACTTATTAAAATTTGTCCCAAAGGTAGATTTATGAACGCGGTTGAAGAATATGAGATATAAAAATAAGGCATCAAAATGTAAATACAAAAACGGTTAACACCAACTGTTAAACGACCAGCTGAGTTTTAGCTCTAACATCCTATATGACACGGAAATAAATATCCAGGAAGCCCGCGGTACGAAATGTTTCAGAGCGCTGAATAATACTGATTGACAGTCGCTGGCCAGCAGCCAACGTGTGCACACCTAAACGGACACTAAATGTGAACTGTATTGTGTTTGTGTTTTTTTTAAACTTAGCGACCTTATATAAGAGGTATTATTCTTATATTGTCTGATGATGGGTTAACAAGCCCGAAACTCGTTACAATTTACAAAAGTGAGGTCACTTGACGGAAAAAACGATAAGGTGAGAAACTTTAATTCAATAATATTTTTTGTTTTAGAGGTTGTTTCTACATTTTACCTGTTTATTTGTTTATGTGTTTTGTAATAAATAAATGTACAATTTCAGCTCTCTTTAGCTTTGAAAAGTATAAAATGTATGTTTATGGTTTCAGTGGTTGTTTTCACATTGACACCAATAGCAGAACGTAACCAAATGTAAAAATGGTTTTTCTTTTTATTTGTGATTTGTAAGAAATAAATGTAGAAAATTTCAGCTTTCTAACTTTAAGGAAAATATAACAAACAATATATATTGTTTTAGGGGATTTTCAACGATTAAAGGCCAAATATTTTAAAATCCTTTGTGCTCCTCTAGCGCCTATGAGCAATATGTGTAACGAATTTCACGTTTCTAGGTGGTATGGTTTTTGAGATACTGTGATCAGTGAGTGATTGAGTCGTTTTTTAATTTGACATATATAAATATATTAGGACGAATATGTTGTTTCGATAAACTAGTTTGAGCTAATTGTATTAACGTAAACAGGTTACAATGAAAAATCATTTCTCACAATACGTTATTTTCTACAATCTCTCTTTCAAAAATATTTTGTCCTTAAAGTCAATGTTTTCAAACTTGTCATGGTGATATAATATATCGTATCGATGAAGGTTATTGGTTTTTGTGCAGCCTCCAAACAATACATTAATCTTTCATTGTCCCCACAAAGTTAAAGGGTCCGTAAATCAATATATAAACTTCAACTTCTTCTGTAATATATAATGTTCAAAGACGTTACACAGGCTTATCGTAAATCATGATTATTTTTCTATAAAAGGTTAAGTTAACCTACTAAACACTTTTAGAAACGTGTAATTATTCTCGACAGACTTAATACTTTTTTAGCGTTTCAATCTTGCATAAATCTTTATATAAAGTTAAACGATGCATGATTATGATTAATCATAAATTAATTGTACCAGCTAAAGACCATCAGAGTTACTTACAATTATTCTAACATCATTTATGGTTCAACGGATCTGCTAGTAAGTTACACAGATTATGTGTTTTAGGCATATATACTGGACTTAAATTGATTCGGCAACATACATATGCAAATACATATATTCGTTCAGCCATTATACTGTATATACTGAATTATATTCTATTTCATACAGTATAACTACTTTAGGTAGTTTACATAACGTATTCAATGTTTTTTTTAACCTGTCGGGTTAGTTATGAGTCAAAATCATTACACTTTCTCCAAGCCGAAACAAAACTTATTTTGTTTATTATAATTTGATCGCTTTGAAACAACTCTCTAAATTATCGTATTATCTTAACTTATGACAGTAGATTGCCTAATTTATGTTGTTTCTAAAGTTAAACAACTAAGAACCTAGATCCAAAATGAAAATCTCACAGTGTATTTGTTGGTTATGTTGTTATGATAACAAAGAATTCTCTCAGTGAATAAACACTGGTATCTTTTAAAAACTTTTAATGTTTGTCTATTGCTGAAAGTGTTCGTAAAATAATTCTATATCTATTGTTGGAATATTTAAGGATGTTGTATACATTGTAGTTTTATGAAATTTAGAACGGCGATTTATAAATTTGAACGGATTTTGAATTAAAAATCCAGTGGCAATTGGAAGGGTAAGGACGTTTCAAACTTGAAACTGTAGTTATAGATAATCTCACTAGCATGTAACTGCCGCTGAATTTAATTTAACGCTTAGTTACATTGCGAGACATGTAACTGAATATTGAAATTAACGGGGGTTGGGGTAGTTTGAATAATTCTTCGTTTAGGTTAAATTCATAAAAGTAATAGCTCTACTTGCTAATTAGAGTTTCAAGTAGTTTTATTTAAAACAAAAGTTTTAACATGATCTAAATATTATTCAGGTTTATATCATATTGTTTATAATGTATGCCGGCTAGACTAAGAAATAATGAAAAAGAAACATACAGTACAGATATAATGGTAACCAATAGCATGGTTTGAACATGCAAGCTTCCAATATCCATTGCTTTCAATATTGGTCTGCTTTTTAGTAGACAGGGCAAGAACAGAAAAATGTCATATATTTTTTTTTCTTGAAGTAAAAAAAAAAAACACTTTACATTTTACTCTGATACTACTAAAAAATAAATTTAACTTAAAAGAAAAAGGTTGATCTAGACCACACGAAATCATACTTCAAAAACAAACGTTAAATCATCTACTTTCAGCAAGAAACATCATTGAATTTTATTGGGGTTTATTTAGCTGAATCAAAATTTTCTGGATAATTTGTCAGATACCATATTGCTTTTTTAGCCAGCTACCACTGCCTTAACTCATTTGAAGTGTTTTAGAGTTTGGTCCTATGTATGTATGTAGTACGTTTTATAGCAATTTCAGTTACCTTAACTACTGTGAGAAATAAATTAATATTTTCTCGACGACACGACATAAGGCTAACACGAAAACCAATATCCCATGCAGACTGCCATATATCACTTGTCGACATTGCCAACATTCTTCAAATAATTACAGTCTATATTTCCCATATTTTCTTCTCTAAGAACTGTCAACTATGATAGATTATACAAAACATTCCATAGGCTGTGTGTAGTCTTAACTTATGATTTGTTTAACATCATTCCATAAGGCTTGTTGATGTAACTGTAAATAATTCGACCACGCAGCTGAACTGCTGACATGAGTTGAGCGAATTTCCAAAATTAAATTCATATATGTTTTTGGGTTTCAAACAACTATTTGGGAAATTGATTTACTCAAGAATTTGCTGCCAGCATGTACCAAATATATTGCCATCGGTCACCACGGTAAAAGCCGTTGATTTAACTCTGGTAATTTTACAGTATTTTAAGTTTTGATTGTTTTTGGGGGAACCAGATGGGCTATAAGGTCGCGTAAAAACACAAAATGTGCAGAATTATTTCGTATGTCTATTTTGTTAAAGAAAACTTTTAAAAAAATTTAATTTTAGTACGAAAAATCTCAAAAATTGTTACTTCCGGTCAAAAATTTGGTCTACTTAGAGTAAATTTTTTTGGCTAACGAAGTCGTCCAAGCGACTTAAAAAACCAACCTGTTTACGAAATTTGGTCCAAAATGTGTCCGTTGCTTGCGCACACATAGATACATAAATATATACATATATGTATACATATCTATTATAGGATTTTCAATAAACCCCAAAACGTGTTCTGGGGACCATGATCGGTGCTCATTTGCTACTCCCGAACTTGGGTCTTACCATAAGGGCCACTGCAATAGCTCATTTTTCCTATGGATATTCGCTAACTAGGTAATGTTGGTAAGAGTAATTGTTTAGTGACTAAAATTGCACTAGGTGCGCGGTACATTGTTACTCAAGTAGTACGCAGCGTCAAAATGACCGCACTTAGTATGATACAGAATTATACGTGGTTTATCAATACTAAACAAATATTTAATTTCCTATTAGTTTTTATTACTTAAACTACATTGTATTTACTTGCACACAACTTTTAAGATATCTTAAAAGCATTTCTTCTTCCCGCAAATCCACAACAAAATGAAATTTAAATACGTTACAAGAAATAAATATTTACAAATGTTTCTCCATAATCAATACGGTATTCAAACAAAAATATTAAATACATACATTAACTATACATAATAAGTGCAAACGTTCCTGCTGATCCATAAAAATAGTTCAACGAAAATAAAGTGTACTAAAAAAGTAATATTTACAAATGTTTCGGAATAATCAAGATATTTTACAAATGAAGTTATAAAACACTAATTGAAAATAATTTCTCCAAAGTGGCAAAAAAAAAAAAAAGTATTTAAACAGATTAATAAGGAAAATAATGATTATAAATAATATTTACATCGAACGTAATTACAACACAAGTGGTCGCGTTTAGAAATACGTAACTAGTCGTAAACAAAACGACTGCTAATTCGAAAATAATAATACAAACGGAACGAAAGTCTAGCATTGGAATGCGAAGGCGATGAGGAAGGATAATAATATGATAGTGGGCAGTTCCATAGAGTAAATCCTGTAGGTGAAATTACAAAATCTATAACCACTGTAATTTTGACGCCGCGCGACCGTTTATTGATTAAAGAAAAGGTTAAATATAAACTGGTCAATGATTATATTCAAACATTTTTGTAAATGAAACAAAACTTTCCTTACTTATGTATTTTAAACAGATTAGCCTATAATTTATTAATTGTTATGTCTCTTACAAAAAAGAAGTAACTAAATCATGTTCTGGCAAACATAATTGTTTGCGATAGTAAACATACCTTACAAAGTTAAATGGTTCCCTTTCTCTTACAATAGTTGAAATACCTGTAACGATGTTGTTATTTCTAATGTGGGTATTTTTGAATAAAATTTACTCATATTATATCATAACTGTTTGCTCCGACCACAAAGAAGGTATAGTCTACCCCTCCTACTTGTAATGCTATATCTGTTTAGTTGGCTATCGTCCATTCGGGAGTGTTTGTAGAGAAGTGTGATGGTTGGGACTCGCACTTGTAAAACTTTTTGAAAACATTGTACGCATACCCACAGATACTGATCGCTGTATATTAAACATTAAAGAAAGTAGTACCAAACCCACTATGACAACAAGAGAAATTTCCCAGTATTTACTGAAGTGAATACTTATATGCTAAGAAATAGGTTAAATACTAAGAAATTGACGTACACACACAAAGAACATATTTTCGTTTAACCTGTCAGAGGGAAACAACAAAAGTACATAAACATTGGTTGTACAATGAGTTGCTAAATGAAGTAAAAGAGAAAAAGTAATTTAATATTGTTTTAATAAATAATTACTGTATTCCTTATATGTTTTCATATTATTTTATGACTCTTAATCTTTGATGTAATTATTTTTTATAATGTACTATATATGTTTTTTACCTTTCATTTTCATTTTATTTTTACATTTTTTTTCATCAAATTAAATGAAAGCTAATGAAACAACGAGTTTGGCAGGACTTTTTGACAAACAAAAATGTATAGTTGAAATCAAAACAATGTTGAACAACAGGAGATAAAAACAATAAGTACAAATTAAAAGCCTTTTCACAACTCAATTTTCCCGTTAACTGTATGTGAGTAAATTTTACACATCCACACTAAATTACCAATCTAGAGATAAATATAAAATGCAATTAAGTCATGAGCTGCAAACAATTGCACGGTAAATAAGATTTTTAAACAGAGCAAAAAATACGTAAATTAGTTTCCATACGAGTATGAAATTACTATTACGAAACAAACGTATAACTTTTCGAACTTATATTATGTTATATAAAAGAATTCATATTCGTCACCCAGTTATTTAACGTAATTACTTGCAAATGACACACAAAGCACAGTTGAGAAATATCAAATCATTGTTCACTACAAGGAATTAATATACACGAAAACCTTAGATATGGCGTGCAAGTAAAATAATTATTCTTTTTAATGTTTTCTTTTGTTAGATAATAACTTGCACTGTTTATCAAACTTCATGAAATAAACAAAGAAGAGTATATTTTAGTTTTATTACGTCCAAACAATGGAAGCATTTGTTCAAATATTTCGTACGTTTATAACGTACCACATCTATTCCATCTAATTGCGTCACACAATTTTATTCTACAATTGTTAACATTTTAATCAACTAGAAATCTGTCCCACTTATTTTATACATTATTTTATTGGTAACCACTAATAGTTTAGCAAACTTACAAGTATTTTCAAACAATAATGCTATAAACTGGAAATATTTTCCTGAAGTTGAGATCAGCCCCAACAGAATCCGTCGCAAAATTTTTCAACACCCACCAACTTGGAAAATTTACGTATATAAATATATTTATATTTAATATAAATTTAGAAATATGAAAAGCAAAAGTTACACTAAACTAAAGATACGCATGAAAACATATTTATAGTAGTCTACGAATATAATTGATTTATCTGCTATTATTATTAATTTAAACACAACTTTAAATCTATTAGGATTTTAAGCATACTATCAAATATCAAACAAAAAAACACGTTTCTAAAAGTAAAAATAAAATACAGAACACAGTTCTCACAAAAATACGTTTATTGGTCAAACGCGTTTCAACGGAAAAGTCGTCATCTTCAGTGACACATGAGCTACAATTATATTGGAGACAAGCGGCTATGCTGCATATTTATACACTCTCACAGAGTAGGTCGTGGTCTTAGTTTACAAACAACCAATACAGTTGACAATAACAATACAATAGTACAAAGTAACATATAGCCTATGTCTAAAAACTAAAAGTAATCAGAATAATTGGTTAATGTCTAGGATATTTTACGGGTAAGATATGTAACTAGGCCTAAACAAAAAACAGGAAATAAGTATTACAGTATCAACTGTATTCTGTATTTTTACATTTAGAAGTGGTATTTCTCACCAGTCAAGCTCGTTTATATTTATAACTAATACGTTAATTTACTCAAATGCATTTCATCTACAATGTTGTCATCTTCAGTGATGTACAAGCTACAACAATAAAACCATAACTAAATTAATAGTTTCTCAAGTAGTTTTTGAGAAATCGTGATGAGTCAGTGAGTGGTATTTGGCTTTTATATATATACTAGCTGACCCGTACGGCGTTGCCCGTGGTGGTTGGTATTTTCAGTCTTTTTAACGTAATTGTATTTTTTTAAAGTGTTCAGTCAGTGAGTGGTATTTGGCTTTTATATATATAGATCTTAAATAATAAAAGCACTATTGTCATAATAATAAAAGATCTGAAATTATGATTTTAGTAACTTTGATCCCCCCAAACCCCTCCTAAAATTTCGAAATTTTTCATACCCTTTCTTAGTGAGCATTTATGGCCCTAGAGGAAGCTACATACCAAATTTCATTCCAATCTGTTCGGTAATTTTGGAGAAATCGTGATTTAGTCATTTTAATCCCCCCAAACCCCCCTAAAATTTCCAATTTTTTAAAACCCTTTTTTGGTGAACACTTAATAGGTGTACCTGTGTTACAAAATGCATCTTTAGTGAATAAACGGAGTGGAATATTTTTAATCAATGACTTAGTAGGCTAAA
>JAGFPH010009567.1:0-29682 GCA_018207615.1 Philaenus spumarius | reverse complement strand
TAAGCTTCAAGGCAGGTTATGGAACTTTAAAATTAATTTATTAACTCGGCTTATATTAACTGGAGGCACACTTGAAGTGCATACTGGAAGCTCAACTGCGGAGCATCAAAATATTTAAAATGTAGGGAATTTAAACACCGAATACTATCATTGTTCCGACAAGACCTATTAAAAAAACATTTGATTTATACTTTGATTGCTCAGGGAGTGCGGCTAGAGCTCGGCTGTACCTGCGAGGGACCCGACTCACGCACGCACACTCACTACCGTCCTAATTGCCTGAAAGCCCTGATCTCCTTCACTACCTAGAAATCTAACACATGTTGTATGAGTATGATACCTGAAAACCGCAATTCATTTCAAATTAAATATACAGTAAAATGAATTTTGTGTTACTAAATGTTTTGTTTAGTTCCATGAAAAATGAGTCCAAACACGAAATGATTATTACAAGAAATAAATAAAATGACCGTTGAAGAGCGTGGGAAACAGCCTTGCTTTCCTACCTCATGCGTTATTTTAATTCTACGTAAGTCTGTACTTTCCACTGCTGTTTGATTAAAATCTAACCAGTTAAATTTAGTTTACTTTACACCAAACAAAAGATCGAAGTTTTCCCTACAAAATGGTTTAAAGATATCAATTCTAACTTAAAGAATTGTAGGCGTTATCTGGGTTACAAAATGTGCTGTTTTACTGTCTGAAATCTGTCCAATTGCAAATGTTTACATACAATTCTATATCTTTGGATCTATAAAAGTGACTTTTGATTGGATGGCAGTTTTAGAAAGTTAAAATCTTGAAGAATCCAAATTTATCTCTATAATATTGTCAAAATATCAAGGTCGAGCTGTAGAGAGAGCTTCAAAGAAATGACAAAGTTGATTCTTTCCATGTGATTTATTCGCACGGCGTTGGCTTTTCAGAAAACTAATATTTTAAAACGATGATTACATATTATATAAGTATACATTTTAGAAAAAAAGTTTAAATCATTTCCTTTGCAATGGTTTTTATCTTTTTGAGATTGGAAGATTTTTGATGGGTGAAATATTCAATACAATCACGAGTTACATTGTATCGACACACACTATATAATTTCTTCGTTATTATGATAATAAATATAAAAATATTCGTAACTTCTAGATTTTTTAAAGCAAAATACATATTGTTTGTTATCATTTGGAGCTGAAGTCAAAATCATTAATACATTTTATAACGAAGGTAAAATTAAAAAAAAATTTATGTGATCCAGTGATTTACGCGGCAGGTCAATGATGGTCTGTCCTAAACCCCTGCGTCAGTGTGTTTGAGACCTGCGTGTGTGTGAGTAGGGCCGACCCTTCGGCCAGCCGCACTCCCTGATCAATCAAATTATAACAAGCACTCTGCATAATGCAAAATATAGAGATACCAAAAATAAATGGGAAATTCATTTCAGAGTAAAGTGTTATAAACTTAACTGTTGAAGGAAAAACTGGCCTCCAAGCAATATAAAATACAATTTTAATGTCACTATCTGAATCAAATAAGGTCACGTTGACACAAACACAGTTTTGAATGTAAATGACAGAACAGTCCCAAAACACTCAATCCAGTATAAATTTAAAGTCACGGATGTTTCTAATGTGAGTTATTAAAATTAACTCACTTCGTTTTGTCTATATTTACAATGACAAAATTCCTAATACAATTATGTTGTATTATATTCATAAACTGCAGATGAAAGCAATAATTCATTACTTTTTAATTACTGAATATATTATCATTCAACTAAAGAAAGCTAACTTTGTAGTCATTCAATAATAAAATAATAAAAGATTTTAGTGAAACGTATGCTGTAAAAATGTGTATAAATAATTATAATTTACAGATGTATAATAGCAATTAAATTTTAAGCCAAGTTGAAGTTTGATTGTATCAGTTTAACACGTTATTCTTTTCTAGCTGGATAAATGTGATAAGATTACATAAACAGAACTGAAGAAGTCAAATAACTGTAATTAATAAAATATATTTCAGAATATTTTGTATTAAATTAACTAATATGTTTACTACATGAGAAATTAAGGTTTATTGTTTATACAAATTTAATAATATATTGTGTAAATGTCTTGAACAGTAGTTTGTGTAGTTTGTTGAACTATAAAGGGGGACTTTATCAAAACATGGCAGTAATAATTATATGATAGACACTGTTTTGAACCCAGAAATTTTATAAAATGCATTGAGTAAAAAAATTACGTTATCAATGCCTCTCTTCTTGAAGCCTACAATCAAACAAATTCAACCCTTCTGACAAAAAGACTATACTAAAATATTTTTTTTGTGACATATTTAAAATGCAAGGGATAGCAAACAATTCAACAAATATTAAACATCGCTGCAAAAATCATACAAGTCAAACTAATTGTTATAATATAACACTTTAGTTAGTATACAAGCAATATTACAATTTATATTCTCACTGGAAATATGCATGTTCAATAGGCTAAATGCCTAGCCAAAATCTGTTATAGTAGCAACTCAAAAACCATCTGTGTAGATTCCAACAAAGTGGATGTCCAATTTTTCCTGGTTCTCCTTCTTGATGAGTCTAACTGCATAAAGTAAATAATTTGAGCAAAACAAATAATAAAAATAATAATGAAATACTGAAAAATTGTGTGTTTGTAACTTAACTAGTATTATTTCATCCTTTTGGATGTTTGCAATAAACAAAATGTCTACATGAAACTAAACAATACATTTCAAACCATTATCACATAATTGAAATATCTGTTTGTAAGTCGAGATTGAAATCGCTTACTTAATACATTATCACATAATAGCTAGACTAATTGACTGACAAATGATATCTTTTTTAATTTACATTTTTTATAAAACCTCGTCCAATATTAAAATGTATTACTTATAAATATATGTTGGAACTGTACTATACATTAGAAATGTACTTTTTTCAATGTTACAAATGTAATAAACTAAACATACCACGACCTAAGTTAAATAAACTATCCGTACTGAAATAAATGGGCATTACTTACCCATACTTAAATTTGTAATAGTAACTCAATCCCTGTATATTTCTTTTTTAGAGAACAAAATATTGCAGTTTATTAATAAAACCAGGTATCTGTAAGAAGTGTTAGTATAATGGGTTCAATAAGTTTTAGTATTGCACAATCTTTGTATGTTTGTCGTTTATACGTCTCTTGATTTATATATATAAAAAGAAAACAAATATGATTTAATTTTATTGCCGTTAAATCCTACTAGTAAATTGCCAAAACGAAAAACCAGCTGTTAATAAACTCATTATATACTAAGGAAATCAGCTAAGAATTAAGGGATAACAAACTCTGATACCCTGAAAGTGGTGTCATAAAATTACATGAAATAGGGAGTTTTACTTTATTGGGATTTTAAGGGGTAATTTAACATTGCAGTTGAAATTGGAATTGCATTTTCAGAATATGTAGAATGGAAGAGAGAATATTTAATAGTTGGAATATTCATTAATTGCAAACGTCTGTCTATGTCAAACAAAGCTCTATAGTAAACATGTATTTTTGTAACCTTATTTCTATATAAAATCCTATTTTGCTACAGTTCTTTACTCATACATAATTTTATCGTATATAAATAACACATTTATTTTTATTTTTTCAGTGAATGTATTTTATTTGAGTATATCCATTATAAAACCCTTAAATTTGTTTATAAAACAATTATTCTAAGATTTATCTCTTTACTACTATTTAACAAAAGGAGAAACAATTAAAACTTATGGATACATTTGAATCTGAAACAAAAATAATCCTCAACAAAAACCTTAATTTTACGTTACTTAAATAAAAGTATACTCAAAGGACAAACGATTAAAAAAGAAAATTATATATATTAACAACTTCAAAGTTAGGATTAATTTGTAATTGCTTTGTTCTTATTTTAATAAATTTTAAATAAATGTAAAAAATTATGCATAAATGGGAAGATAGTAGTTTGAGGGAAGAGCATGTTTCAAAAATAAGTTATATTCCTTTGACTTCAATAAACCCAGTTTAAAATAATATTAATTAGTTTATAATCTTTGTTTCTTTATATGATATAAAACAAAAGGAAATATTCTATTCTGAAAATGAACGAGATTTAATTAATATAGCAAGTAATATTTGCATTTATCAAACATTGTAAATGTTTTGTTAAATATAAAGTCTCTTAAGAGTTGGGGGAAATCAGGTTCAACCACCTCAACAAGTTTAAACCTCCTCTAGCGTATTTTTCGTTTAAAAGTAAATTTGAAAGCCTAGTAATTAGTTCAGATAGTAAGTCGATTATTGTAGCTCTAATTGTACGTTAAAGATTTACAGTATATTCATAATTAATTTTCTTTACAGTCTGTAGATAAACAGTTTGTTCTTTACAGTCTGATGAGGACGACGAAAATACTAATGTGTCTTTTAAAACCCTACAACTAAGTGTTCTTAATTTTTTTTGCAAGCCATTTCGGTGCATTTTGCAAGCATTTTTTTCAAAAATTCGCCAAATATAGTAATTATACCCCAATCCAAAAGTGCTCCGCAGCTTTTTTGTAGAGAAAGGTTCAAAGAATTCAAATATGCCAGTAAAAAAATTGAAAAAGTAGAAAACAGTTTTTGTATTTTTTTTTCAAAATGTGCTTAAGTTTTGTAATTTAGTTCTAAATAGAAGTGTATAAATATATATATCAATTTATAATTTATTTATTTTTTAAACACCTGTTTTTATGTTCCTTCAGCAAGACTGCTAACAAAACAAGGCCCAGTTTGAATAGTAATTTAGGAATATATGCTTAGAACTAAAATGAAATATTATTATAACAAAGCGTAGGTAACAAATCATAGAATTGAACTATATACTTGAAAAATATTATTTTGAAAACTTATTTCACATTGTTTTACTTGTATCACAAAATTAAATCAAACCGACAAAACACTCACGGATTCAACCTATACATAGCATCCTGGAATAGTCAGTTGGACAACGTATCGCGAAACCGTGGTAACTCGGCGACGTTCGGCGTATTGAATTCAACAAATGTCTGTATTTCCCACGACTGTACGAATACAATGGTAACAGTAAAATAAATGTGGTTTACCTTACACGAAATGATAGGTTGAAGATTATCTACAAATCGATATAAACATATCTTTACAAATACATCGAATTATATTAGATATAATCGATTATTAAATGTGATTTTCATTGGTTGAAACTAGCCAATAATTGCAAGGGTTTACAGAAAAATTTATATTTCCGTAACTATAAGAGGGGCGTTTCTTTGAAATGCCATTAATAGTTGTTAAGTTGTTACTATATTTACCAGTTTTATACAATTACAGGCTAAACAGTCAATTTAGGTAAGGCATTTATATAATTAAAACAACTGTCAGTTATGCATTTTGTATAAATGCATACCTAATCATTATTTTATATTTAAGAAATTAAGGTACATTATGTAATTAATAGATAGTTTACCTATCTAACACACAAAATTCCTCTTTAATCCTGAAACCGGCAGCTTTAACGACAATGGATTTTTGGCGTGTGAAAGCATTTATTCAAAAATTCACCAAAAATAGTAAATGAACCCCAATCTAAAAGTGTTCCATAGCTTTTTTGTAGAAAAAAGTGCAACAAATATATATATATATGCCAGTAAAAAAATTATAGATGTAAAATTATTAGCTCAAGTAACAAAAAATGTTAAGTTGCGAAAAATAAAAGTTCATATTTGGGTCTACATAAAAAGTAGTAAACATGTTTTTTAATTTTTTCCATAAATGTAAAAAGTTTTGTAATTTAGTTCTAAATAGAACTACATAAAATCATTTAACATTTTTAAATTTCTTATTTTAAAAACACCAGTTTGTATGTTCTTACTAGAAGACTGCTATCAAAAGTATGCCAAGTTTGAAACGTAATTGACTAATATATGCTTTGCCCAAAAATGAAATATTATTATAACAATGTGTTGAAAATAAATCAAGGAATTGAACTGTATACTTGTAAATTATCTTTTCTATAAAGTGTTTGACTTAGAATTATTTGAATAACAAAAGTGAGAACAAATATAGAAACACCCCGTCCATACAAGCAATACAACAAAGCGCGCGAAAACTCCTATGTCTACCCATGTTATAAAAGTCCGTTAAGTTTGAAACTCAAACGTCGGATGAGTACGTAATAACAGTCACTTTCCCACGGCCCTATACAACAAACTGTTCAAACAAAACATATTTGGTTTACAGGAAATGCTAGCTTGAAGCATTATCTTTACTAAGATACCAAAATATGTCTACAAATAGGTTGCGGTCACATAGATATCACGTGTAATAAGTAAGGCTGTTTATTGGTTGAATACTGACCAATTGCAAGGGTCTTCAAAACGCCCCACAACTTTAGAACTATTTTTCCGATTTTTGATTGGATTGCAGTTTTACTTATTGGATATTGTGACGAATCCAACGATATATAGGTTTAACTTGGAAAAAGTACTGGGCGGGCTGTCGAGAGAGAAGAAAGATGAGTTATTTCGTTGCGTTTGAGGATGAAATCGGGCGGCGAGTGTGTTGTAGAAAACAAATAAACTGCAACGATCATTACGTATGTAAATATACGTTTTAGAAAGAAATTGTAAATACAAAAATTAAAGTTTGAAAAATTACATTTCCAATGGTGTTTGACTTTTTGAGATTGGAAGATTTTTTGTGGGTCAAATATTCAATACAATCACTCGTTACAAATGTGTTGGAGTGACGGTACATTATGTGCCGTCTGCCGGTTCTAGGGTTAAGTAGAACTATTTAGTTACTTTCGTGTAATAGACAATTTCCAAATCATTGACAATCTTTTGACTATTTGAAAAATATGAATCATGTGAGCATTTTTATTTCATGAGAAATAGAAAAATCTCAATTATTCCTATATTTAGCTTATAAAATTAAAATGTAGACTAGACTACGTTATGGTTTCGTTGCGTTTTTGCAAAACACCTATAATACATTCGTTATTATTGAAGCCATGTATTACTAGTAAGTCAGAATTAAATAATAATATAATCTTGTTTAATCAATATTGTAGTATTAAGTTTAGTTTCACTCTAGCAATGTATTAAGAACTTTTGTTTTTGGAGAACGATTGCCATTAAGATTGGACGGCAGTAAAAGATATCTTACTGCATGGACGTTTTCGACTTATTTTCTCCTTGATAATAAAACCTCAATCGGTTTGTTTATTGGAGTTCTTAATTTAGAAAACCTCTGTAACAGATCTTTCTATATTCCCTCTGAGATTTGAGTAAGATTATAGAAGGCAATAAACGACTAACTATGGAATGGAATGGAGTCAGTACATAACATAAACTTATAATTGGTTTTGCTTTTATAATTGGTTTATTGGCTTGTTATTATACTTTGAAAACAATGTATACATTTCCTTATGGTTTAATAGGGCAGAAAATGTCAACAAGATGCTCATAAAGTATTCGTAACTCGGACATTATTATTATTACAAATTCGTATTATACGTTATTGTTTAAATACACAGTTAAAAATATATAATTACGATATTATCAGTTTTGGTCTAAATTATCTTGTCATCCTACATTTCTACATGTAAGTCGAAAAGTAAATGTTAATATATTTATGAAACGTTACACTATTAAAGAAAAGAAGCGGCATTTGAAAGTATTCAAATTGCAGTCACTTAAACATTAAAGAAACACAAAATTATCAAACATTAAAACTAGAATAAGTTGTAATTTTAAAAAATAACAACAATCAATAACATTGTTTATATCAAATTATTTAATTAATTATGGTTCCAGATTTCCTGTGGACATACTCATAACATGAAATTTATTTTGGCACTGATTCAGGTTATAGTCATTGACTTAGAATCAGATACAGAAAGGACGAGATATACTACCACTTACAAATTCCAACTATATACAATTTCATAAACATAAGTTAAAATTAATCTCCCCTCCTATATTGGTTTCACTTCCTGTCGGTCAGATATCGTTGTAAGGTGTTCAAGAAAATCATTATGAATATGTAAAACTATGTTACACTAGTTACAAATTAGTTTAAACATTGTTTTGATATCCTAAGGTTATTCTGGTGTATGTCTGAGTAATTTCTTGTTGTTATTATTAGTTAGTCGTGCTGTAGTAAGATTCACATTTTGGTTTTATAATTTGAAATTATACTCGGTAGTAAGTTAAGTTTCAGTATTTCAAAGTATACAGGTAATTTGTTTGTTTTTAAAGGTTTAAACTTTTCTTTTCTTTCTTATTTATTAAGAGCTCATCGTTGAAATTTAATAGCTATTGACTATGGTAACACATTTTATTGTGCCAAGTTCCTCCAAATAATCTTAGTTTTTGGATGGAATATTTTAAGTAGCTGTTTATTGAGACTTGGAGTGGTGTTTAGCAATTTCTGTAGTTGTAGCTTTATCTTATTATTTTATGACGGTTTGATCAAGAAAATGTATTATATTTTCCATTTCTGTTTCGAATGTGAATTTCATTTAGCCGTTTATGTCAACATAGTTTTTAATATTCTCTGTATAATTGTTCCACTGCAAAGATCATGAAGTGTGATGCACATATTTAGGATACTATACAATTTTCTGCTCATTTTGTACCTATTCCACCTCGGTGTATACAATGTATTAATTTAAATTCATTTTAACGTCAAAATACTACTGAAAACTTCGATTAAAAATTCAGTAAACACTTACATTTAAAATGTTAGAATGTATGGTGTACTGACTTTCTTTGATAATGATATTAGAATAAGATTCCCGTATAAATATTATTAAATCATACCATATAACTGATAATATAAATTCAAGATTTAGATACTTAACTTTTAGATACAGTTTACTTTTTTGTCTTGTCTTTATTACATACATGTGGAAATCTTTGACATATTAAGTTCAGGTATATTTGTCATTTACGTAATTTCATCTCAGTTCACTTATTATATATTAGTTAAGTTTTGTTTTAAGAAATAAATATAGTATAACAGTAACGAGTCAACACGATGTGATTAGTACTTTTTTCGGCAATGTTTTAGACTTTCAGCTTTGAAAAGGAGTCTAACTCTTAAATAATGTAGAATATTGATTGTGGTATTAAGACTTGAGAATATGCCTAGTTCAAAATCTTTCGAATTATGTCAGAAGAATTTTAAGCAATACTTTTACAATCACAAAAACGATAGACATTATACTATGAAGCCAAAAACATTTGAACAACTTTCCAACATTTACATCATCAGTTACCCATAACGTTATGTTGCATAGTAATACTTTACACTTTGTAAAAGATATAAGTTGTTGAGATTGGAATGTAGCTTGTTTCCTATTGAGATAATATTTAGAGAATTACTATAAACATGTACACATTCTTTAATAGTGAGTCAGGTTTACAGCTTAATTAATAAGAAGAACAATCAATTTGAATTTAATTCATAAAAGGATTAAAACCTGATTTACAAAATTTAAATTTAATATAATGAATAAATATGATAGACATTTATATTTAAGCGTATGGAGAGAAATAAATAAATAATCTTCTTTAACAGATCAATTGTTATATTACCATTAACACAATAAACTACCTTAATACAATATTTAATCTGAAGATATTTTAAGAAAAATAATTTTAATATACATTTAAATCAACTCGGATAAAACTTGTATTTTGAATGAAGTAACAGAAGAAGTTTTAAAATAAGAATTCAATGTTATTTAAAAATTTTGCGCCATATGTTTGAACTACTTCGAGAAGAGAAGAAATGATGGAATTGATAACCGATTACAAAAGTTCTAGTGGTTGGAAAAACAACGAACCTAAACACTAAGGGTCGGGTAGGGAAGAGAAACAAGGACAATATTGTCGGGTCTAGACGTGCAAAGAATAAAATATCTGAAAGCAATCAATTCGAGAGTATTTGTTAAGAGAAGCTATAGCATTTATAACGTCTAGTTAAACCTTATTTGAAACTTTTATGTTTTCTTAACAGAAATACTCTTGATTGTTAGACAATACTTTTATTTTAAACCATACTTAAAGCTTAATTTGATCATACTTATAGCTTACTTAAGATATCCATCGCTTAGTATTAAGAATCTATTTTTAGTTGGCACTCGACATTTTACACAGCTAAAAATTATTTGAGCCAAATGTATTTCAACCCAAGAAGAATTGATGCAACTGAATATTTTAAATATTTAAACTATTAAACCTCATTTATAAGTCCTGCTCTACATTTTAAAATCCCAAGACTGTACAATAGCTTGGAGACAATACAAAATTTACAATTTAAAACTATTTTAAAGATGAAAGTAAAATAATCTTGAGTGGGTACTACAACTATAAATTAAACATGCAATTAATTAGTTAAATCAGTGGAATAATAAAATAGGCAACTAGAAATCTACGTAATTATTAAATGTCGAGAAAAATAACTTATTTATTTTAGTTTATTTATTGCGAGTAACTTAGAAAATGTGAAAGTTTAGTTCAAGTTATTTTCAAAAAAGTATTAATTAAATTAAGAACATATATTACAGGGCAATATACTTTATACCTTTATGTTAAATAGCCTGAAGTATTGCACTGAACAATTTACAAATTGTAAGATATATTAGGAAATTATCTAAGGAAGCCATAATACCTATTTGTATACAACTTTCTACTTGTACTATAAAAAAAAATAATATAAATTATATATTAAGTGGTACAAATTATTTAAGTTCCCATTGCCATTTAATTAACCTACTCATGGAAACCTAGTTAAATCCAGTTAACTGTATTGTTTTAACGAGAAACTACTAATACTACTATCCAAGCTCATCAACTTCGATCTTTTAAAAGAGTTAAAAAGACCTGTTATTTAACTATATCTGTGCAATGATGTAAAATATGCAGAGAGTTTTGTTCAATTAGTTGCGCCAACTTTAATGTTACCGAAAGAGAATGGCAAACAAATTTTATTTACAACTACCTGTGTAAATTATTTTTAATATAACTGTATTTAAACACTCAATTTTGATCCGTTTTTGGAAACTTCAAGTTTAAATACGCTAAATGCCAATAATCCATTTGGCACATGACTATTAGCCATGCACATAGTTATAACTTTTAGTTTTAACTCAAACAATTATTATTATCATGTGGTTGCAAATTTTCCTGAAAATTTAAGGTAAAAATCTTTACTGTCTTGATAACAAATCAATGGTCCTAATTTTAACTAAACCATTTGAAAAAATGTCATAGTTTGAACTTGTTTAATCTTTTAACATAGGGGCAGGGGGTATGTTTTGCCCCTCCATAGTTGATATTATGATTATATTACTAGATACATACAGTCGTCTTATTTGTAACGAATTGTACAGAAGCCGAAGAGCTTAATCGACAAAACAATTTTAGCGACTAGCTCAAGTGACGAATAAATTCGTAATTATATAGGTACTTATTTATGTTCATTAAAAAAGTAGACAATATAATAAAGACAAATGCTACAAATAAATTCTGGGTATATACTTTTATGTCAACCTTGCGTAATTCAATTGATACTACTTTTTGAGTTTAACTTATTTATTTAGTATTCTAAATATTTTAAATTGATTTAATTAATACATTTAATTATAAATTTTATAACAGCTTTAGGAAGAGAAAATATGTGTATTGTCTTAACTGTATTTCGTAATGGAGAAAGTGGTTTTAAATTAATAAATGTATACAATTTATATACCTAGCCTTTACACATATAGATATGTATATATTAAAAATAAAATAACCGAACAAATTTAAATAAAAGAAAATGCTTGTGAAGCGTAAAAATAATTATAGTTGAAATTGTTGTTTTAGCTGTACTTTAAATACAAATGATAAAGAATATTTTATTTTTTGTGTTATAATAATTTATTAGTGTTTTTTTATTTTTTTTTAGTTAGTGTTTTTTATTTTGATTATTAACCTAAAAATGGTATTTAGTATTAAATAAAAAATAAATTAACTACTATAAAAATAGTAGTTTAATAGTTTTAATTGGTAGCTAAAATAAGTTGGTAGTAAATATATTACGTTTCAATTGTATTTTTGTCTATTTTAATAAATTTGTTTGTGCAAAAGCAAACTTCGATATATTATTATAATTCGATGGTGTAAATATTATTAAAATCCATTCAACTCAACCTTTAATCATATTGATCATTTCCTTGATGTTGATAAACTTAATTTTTGTATAACTGATCTTTATACAGGGCGTTTGAAAAGTCTGGAAACAGCTTTATATCTCAAAATGTACGAGTCCAATGAGAAATAAAAGCAGTTATTCACAACCATAAAACAACCACTTTTTGGTGAGTTTGAAATTTTTGTCCGCCATCTTGGAATGAAATAATTTTTTTTTAATTTGTAGGTAGTCATGTGATACATGATTTTAATGTAAAATTTGACTTAACAAACGATGGTCAAATTCGTTTTTGAATAACTCAATCTGTTTTTAAGTTATCGTCAGTCAAATTAGTGAAAACGCAAAATTGAGGCTCAAAATAATCAAAGAAAAAACGTATCGTATATTACTATAAATCTTGTAGAACTTTAAAAAAGTTTCCTTTCAAAATGTGTTTAAAAATACGAATTGTAATTAATGGCCTAAACTTTGTTAATAACCATTATTAGAACATTGATATAACTTAGAAACAATAAGTTTTTTAGAACTTGAAAAGCAAGTTTGAAAGACAACAAATACATAATATGGTTTTTATTTTTAATAATTTATTTAAATTAAAAACAGTTATTAGCAAAAATAAATAAAAACACTATATTTTTTAAATGATTCACACTAAAAAGAGAAATATTGTATGATATTTAAATCATTATGATTTAAATAAAAACTCCGAACCACAAAACAAGGAACAAAAACAATAACTAAACAACTAAATTGTAAGTTATGTTTAATACGTTACCCTTATGTACATTTCGATGACATGGTCATCATCCTCAGAGGGTTTTAACACTACTGAGGGTTTTAGTAGTGTTAAAACCCTATGAGTATTAAACATAACTTACAATTTAGTTGTTTAGTTATTGCTTTTGTTCCTTGTTTTGTGGTTCGGTGTTTTTATTTAAATCAGTGTGATTTTGTCGCCACAGTGCTCTTTTATTTGTTTATTTTAAATCATTTTTACTATTTTAATAATTGACATTTATTAAAAATATATTTTTTGTTTGTTTATTTAATTATATTTCCAAAATATCCATTATTACTTATGAGTGCAATATGTAGTTTTAGTGTAGGCTTAACACACTCAAACTTCATTCTATTAATCTGCAGAACCAGTGTTGTTTAGTAATATAGTGTTGGGTAAGTAATCTTTTTATATTTCCACTTAGTAGCTGTTAAGATTTGGTATTATGAACTTAACTCAATCACAACACGCGGTATATCGAGCTTATACTACATATTTCATAATTAAGTTTAGAAATAAATAAATAACATTTTCCATCCAGCTAATACAGAGGTCTTTTCTGCCTCATTGATAGAGTAGAAAGTACAAGTTATCATCCGGGGGAGGAACGTGTTATGCATTGAGTTTACTTTGTCGTTTACTTGGGCTGTGAAGTATATTCCATTGTTATATAGACACTTTTCTGCCTCATTGATAGAGTAGAAAGTACAAGTTATCATCCGGGGGAGGAACGTGTTATGCATTGAGTTTACTTTGTCGTTTACTTGGGCTGTGAAGTATATTCCATTGTTATATGGACACTTTTCTGCCTCATTGATAGAGTAGAAAGTACAAGTTATCATCCGGGGGAGGAACGTGTTATGCATTGAGTTTACTTTGTCGTTTACTTGGGCTGTGAAGTTTATTCCATTGTTATATGGACACTTTTCTGCCTCATTGATAGAGTAGAAAGTACAAGTTATCATCCGGGGGAGGAACGTGTTATGAATTGAGTTTACTTTGTCGTTTACTTGGGCTGTGAAGTATATTCCATTGTTATATGGGCACTTTTCTGCAAGCTAAATCATATGTTAGTAAAACAACTGCTGAAACGACAATGCACAAAAATTAACTTCTGTGCCTATGTGTTCTTGGCATAACCTCAATTGTTTTTGTAAATATAAAAGTACATATTTTAATTAAGTTTCTTTTATAGTAAAATTAAAATTATTAACTAAAACATAAGTTGGAGGAAAATGTAGTGTATCTTAAGGAAGGATAGTATCCCTTTGTCGCCTCGATAAGAAATGTTACCGTACAAACGCAGCGAGGGGAGTAATTTTCTTGAAGGCGACTAAAGTACTTTCTTTCCGTAAGACACATGACATTTTAAATAACTATTAAATATATTTAGAAAATATAAACATGACGATAATTCGGTTTACTATTGAAATTATCAAAAAACTTATTATTAAAAGTATTTTCGTTCATAACATAAACAAAATTTATGTTATACAAACTTCTGCAATTCAATAAATTGGCCAACAAGTTCAGCATAAGATATATTGTTTACTTTTCTTACAATTTAAAAACTATAATGGGACAATATTGGTCCACTGATTTTATTTTTGTAATGCAAGATAAAGTTTTTAAAGTTTATTTATACATCTTAAAGAAAACTTTGTTGAAGTGGAATACATTTTAATGGTTAATATATTCAAGAATATCAGAAATATAAACAAAGATAACTTATAAAATTTTATGTTAGAGTAAATAAATTAAAAACTTTTTAAAACCTGCTTATATTTTATGTTGCCCTATTTCCATGAACGCCTAATTCAAATAAGATCAAGTGTATGTTTGTCTTCTAGTATAAAAAGTTTCAAACTCTTTCAGCTTGATTAAAAGGAATTATATCAGACACATTAGAATACAACGAACTACAAATTTCAAATTACTTTAACAAAGTAGCTTTTATCTGCACCAATATATTATTAAACGTGTTTGATCAATTATAAATTAATTTCTCCATTCAGACAAATTAACGTTAGAATTATAAAGCTTTTTTTCCTTCAATCTTATTGACAATTACGAGAAAGAACAGAAATATACTTATAGTTCTGCGATACTTAATGGTTATTCTAAAGAACTGATAGATTACATAGTAAAGAAAATAGATTATTTCAAGAAAATTAAGGAATTCAGATCTACCCTGGAAAGCAACGAAATTAAACAACGATGGATTAAAGCAGTGTATGCTCCGCCATTCTCTAATACTGTTAAAACATCGTTAGCTAAATATGCAAATTTTAATGTATAGCAATCTTGGTAAAATATTAGGAAATCCTAAAGATAGAATTCAAGAACAAGACAAATTTGGAATTTATTTTATAAACTATGAAATATGTCCGAAGATATATATATATAGGCCAAACCAAATGAAGCTTGAAACCAAGAATTAAAGAAAAAATTAGCATTTATTGTACAATAGGCCAGATAAATCAGCTATGGCTAAACATTGTCTATATAAAACCATCATTTTTAAATAGAAAACTCTGTATTATTGAAAAATGTAACTAAACTTAACACAATAGATGCTTAGGAAACTTTTCATGTTAAAAAATATAGTAAAGTAAATAATTATATAATGAATTAAGACCCTTACAAAATGTTATAATAATATAAACAATAATAATTTATTTCTTGAGATTATCATTAGTTTACTAACTTGTTTAGTTATATAGTTTATGTTAGCATAGTTATAATAACGCGAGGCATGTGTTAACGCCTTAATAATGTAAAGAAGTCTTAAGCCACGGCCCTTTGAGTTTTGTTAAATACGGGATCTGAAACACTGTTAGGTTAGTTATAGTTTGACTATTGCAGCTGGTTTCATTACTGACAAAGGCGACTTTGTCGTTGAAAAGAGTTTGAGTTAATAAACGTATTAGTTGTGAGATTTCGTTATCAAGGTTTATTCTATCAAGTTATGATCTTACTTGTTCTATTAATTTATGCAATATGTATTGCATCTTAATTAAATTCCAGCCAAATAAAGCGCATTATAAAACATTAAAAATAGGAGAAATACATTTGCTCGTGTAAAAATTGGAAATAGGAAATAAAACCCTAAACACTGTGCAATTACTGCCTATGTATTATAATGTACAAATATAACAGGTTAATTGGTGCAACTTGGATCACAAATATTAAAATTTAAAAATTTATTTTAATAAAATTTTTATCTATAATGTAAATTTAAATTGTAATTTTTAAACTTTCAAAATACATAATTCAAGTGAAGGAAAACGTGTTTTCATGCAATGATCAGCTGTTTCATCTCTAAATGGCCTGTATGCTTCCTACAAACATCTAAATTGATGCTTTATTAGTAATTAATATAATAATTTAAATTCGTAGATATATTATGGTGTGGGTGAAGACATGATTTTACTTTTTAACGTTTATTATAATACACGAATTTATAATCTTAAGTAAAACGAGTTACTTCGAACGAAATAAGCTAATGAAAAAAATATTGAGCTACAATATTTAACTAAAAATATGTTCAGATCATAACAACTAAAAACATACTACAGTAATAGGCCTACTGAGTAAACTATATTGTTTTGTTAGAAGCGCATATATATTTTGTTGAGTTAATCGGATTGCACGTTCGCGCTAATATACATTCGAGATTAGCCTGAAAAATGTCATTGGCTATAATATTTAATGAAATACAACAAAACCTTGAATTAATTTAAACAAACTTATAAGATTACTACATAAAAGAAATCTGTTATTAACTTTATGTGACAAAGTACATACAGCAAATTACTGTGTCGTCACGCATTGCATGCTTTTTTACGTTAGTGATTATTTTAAATATGTCAATGAAATTACGAAATGAATACATCTATTCCGTGTCGACAAGTAGGCTATATATTAATTCGAAGTCTTGAAAACCACAAAGGCACTAGTATTATATATATATATACATATAATTATAATTATAAATTTACTTTAAAGATTTAAGCTCTGCGTTTTTGTTCGTGTAAATTCACAGGTTATATACAAGTTTTTAAATTTCACAGTTGGTGATTTAACTTTTAAAATAGCATGTATCTGATTAATCGTCAATTTAATCTCTATATCAGTAAAACGTTATGCATGCAGAAGATTGCCTTATATTAATATTTTAATTATTTTTGGACCGTTTTCTTTGATGTATAGACAGGATTTAATTTTAAATGTTCAAAATTGCTTTGGTATTTTAAACTTTTTCGACAATCCTACAAACTATCAAACCAAGTTATAGGTGAAAAATTATCTTGATCTTTAGTAAAAAATATAAGAATTAATCGAGGCTAATTTATAAAAAAAAATTAACTTTTTCCATCACTGATCAGTCTTGTTTGAAAATGAATGTAGTGTTAATTTGTTCTAGTTAATCTTAAATTAATAATTAGTGCTTGTTGTTTTGGATTACATTACTTCTAAATAATTGTCCGTATTAGATGGGATAGTTGATTGTAGAGCTCGCCACATTTAGTGCAGAGCAAATCCATTGTGTAATTGCTCTGAGTCCGATTTGCGTAGTCTAATCTGGCAATGACAGTTTTAAGGATTCATGATTTATCACGAATGATCTGGCATTTGTTGGATAAGCAATTTGGAAATGTTTTGGATACTCAATTTAATTGTATTTATGTGTACAGCATTAGAATGTATTTGAAGTACATATTATAATGTAAACTCAAAACATAACCCATATATACATTTTAATTGAACTGTTAATAAACTTTATATACTTAAATGTGTTGTTTAAAAGCATCCACTATTTTGTCAACTTATTCAATTTTAAATTTATCAAATTAACGTAATAATATATTAGTAATTTAGGAAAAATATAAATAAGTTTTTTTATGTAAGAAAAATGTGTTATTTTTTAGTTTTTCATTTTGTTTCTTGAAAAACTATTTATATTTATTGATTTGTAGCTATTGAAGCACTAATTAGTGTTATAAAAGTATTCTTAAGTACATTAGGCATTACAGCATTCCGCATAGTAGGTTATGTAATGCATAGTATCAAGTTTTACAGTTGACGTAAATCTATCTAGCTAATCATATCAAAACTGAAAGAGGACGACTATTTTAAATACTTTGTACTAACGTATGTAAACTGTGAACTCATGCAGTGTGACAGTATTATTTTATGTAAGTCGAGTGGAAATAAATCATGTAGTTGGATGTATGCTGGTGACAACTTGTAACTGATAGCATTTCTACTCCACTAAGCTACGTTTAAGTGTCTTTTCGAAATCTAAACAGTCGCTTTGCAGTGCGAAGAGAAAATTATGCAACAAGGATATTAATTATATAAATAAAAGAGTCCAACTTTTGTGAGATTGCTATTGTAGCAGCCGATTAGCTTCAATCTAATTAAACAAGTATGGCGAAACAGATTTGCAGATACTACATTTAATTTACTTATATTATGTGTGTGTAAGGTGGGGTTTGATAAATATAAAATATTATTCTAAAAGTAAATGTTAATTTAAATCTGATCTAAACAGCAATATTCAGGATTGAAAAATAATAAGTTTAAATAAGTTCCATAGCTGTTCTAACTTTACAACATTTCAAGATCAAGTTGAAATTTAATAAGATATAGAATGGTTGGGTAAATATCAACCAAGCATAAGAAATGTATTCTTAACAATAATTGTTTGAGTTTTCCACTTAATTTGTGTATTTTTGTATATTATTGTCTTTGTCTTTAAACAATATTCTACAGGTATTCCATTCTAAAAATGAAAATAAAGTTTAACAATATTATAACAGTTGCTTTAATGATATAACCAACAAATCAAAACCACTATAATTACACGTTTACGGCGTAAGTCATAGTTCTTTTGCGTCAGTTTCTGGTTTCATCCTTTCCACAGTTACCTCTTAATAATATTCCTTGATTTTTCCAGTCTCTAAATAATACCTCTATTTCAAGAAATGCGTATTTTTGATTCCAATCAACCCTTCAAGTCTTTGAGATAAGATACTCCATACTTTCTTATTGCCTCCATGCGGCTATTTTGCCTTTTACAACAATATTAAAAAATATTATTTGAAAAATGGTTTTCTTACTTTTCGTAATACTGCTAGAAATCTACCCTAAGCCATATTTCAATTGATTTATTTTTCTGAATCATAATTCCGTTACTTTAAATTTATTTTTACTTTTAAATATTAATTCTACTTAATTGAGCAAAACAAACACTAATCTGATAGATATGGTCTGTGATATGGTCCGCTATGCTTGCGTCAGTAATAGGAATATCAGTCCGTATTATCTTAACATTTTCAAATACTGTACATATTTAATTTTACTATCTAGCTATACACTCCAACAAAAATAAAGCTCATCATTCTTTTGTCTCTATACATATCCTGCTATTTGTTTCTTTGACGTATCATTTTCATATTTTAAAGTAGCTAATTTATTCATTTGTTCTAAAATTAACTGAGTAAAATATTACCTTAAAATTTATTTCACATCTTCTTTGGTTGCAAAATTTTTTAACTGATCATGCATTTGTGTTTCTAAGTTCCTATTTACTTCTTGGTGTATTGCCTGTTTTGTTCTGTCCATTCTATGTATTTTCTTACTGCTATTCCTTTTCCAGGTGGTATACAATAAACAAACATGTTTAGATATATGTGACTAATTTCTTATCTATATATTTTATTTAATATAAGTATACAATAAATTAAGAATATACAGTAATTTAAACCAAATCAATTTTATTAAAAAATGATACATATTATTATAAATAGACACATGTTAATTATATTTCTCTGTACAGTAAACAAAACAAAAGACCATTTCGTTTGAAATCCTAAAGTGTACACAATTTTACACACATATTTTGAAAATCATATCGTAAGATGCAAAGTTATTGATACAAAGACAAATAGTAAATTGGCTTTTATAATTGCACGTACTTTCACTCCTCCTAATTCCTTAAGATCAAAGCTTCGTCAATAATTATTACTTCTCCCCAATTTAACAAAACGTTTAAGTTGTCTCACCGAAAAAAAAAAATTAAGACATTATTCTTTACAAAATGAAATTGTTAAGTCACACATATGTTTACTAATACCTCAATTAAATTTGATCGAATAAATACATTTTAGAGTATGATTTATACATCAATGAAACACTAAATATTTTTTTGAAGTATTCAATATTGTATTTCATTTTAAAATTAGTTTTTATATGTTTAATTTTTTTTGTTGCTCTTTATTGAAGTGACATTGCAAAAATTCGTTTAAAGAACAAAGCCTTTAGTTTTTGTAACAGACAGGTTTTTGATAACACGTCGTTCCAAGAAATCCTCGTGCACATTGTTTAACATGGCTTTATAAGTAGGTAACTCTTGCGTGTATTGTTAATTAGTACTAGTTCAAACTCACTATTCCTTCTACGGAACAGATATAGAGATTAAATAGATACGCAAATATATAAACATCGCATACCAACATATAAATATAATTGTTTGTTCTTTCTTTGTATTAAATTTAACCATAGTTCGTTAAAATTATTTAAATTAAAACTGAAATAAAACTGTTTAATTTTACGGTTAATACGGTTACTCTGTAATAGAAAAATTGTTTTATTCTACCGATTAAAAAAATACAAAAATACTATCCACTCCCATTTAGAATTTACATAATAGACGTACTTCTTCCACAGGTATTCCAATAGTATGAAGTCATTGAATTATATAGTTCCAAATTAATTTAATTAAATAATAATTTTTTGTAAAGACGAGTAAACACGAAGACTTGCAGTAAGTAAACTGATGTAACTAATTACTAAATCAATAAATGTATGTTTACTGTACACATCAAAACTGTGATGCGTCACCCTCTCTGCATCATAAGTAAGGCTTTACCATTTTGAGAACTTGACGTGATTCAAGAGATATATTTGTAAAACGTAAGTCGTGTGTTAATCATTATGTTTCGGTGTATTAGTATTGGTAAATTTCCTTATTCTTTCTGCATTTAAGTTGAAACTATTGACTAACTTCTCTTTAAGGACTGTTTATAGGACGGCATCTGTTTAGTAGGACGGACAGGGTATGGTATGAACGTAAATCTCAAGAAGTTGTAAGATATTTATTTAGCGTTATATATATAAACATTAGGAGAGAGATTGAAAAGAATGTAATGTTAAAATAGAATCAGCTCTTACTTACTTTCAGTGACGTAGAAATAGCGTGCCTGTAGGTTATACATGTTTGCCACGATATCCACTTTAAACGCTTAGGAAATTTGGTCAAACCGGATATGGTATATCATTGATATAAAGTAACGTATACTGTTTCTGTTAAGTATCCTAATGCTTTTAAATATTTGATCTAAATTCTAAGAAAGTAAGATATAAAAATGTTGTTTGACTTTATCAAAGTACAACTTTGTTAAGCTAAAGCTTTTTAAGGTCAAATTATATTTTGTAAAACATATTTACTTACAACAGATTAGTTCCAACTCCCCTTTGCCGATGACAGACCTAAAGGCTTAACTTATGTTATAATTGAAATTCAAATACATTTTTTCTACAACATATTAATACATAAACATAATATACAAGTTCGTATGTACAATTTACATATACGCAAAACAGTTCTGATTATATTCAGGAAATGTTAGGTGGTAAACCTAATACACATAATTGATGTTTTTCCGTGTTCCCACAAATATGTATTATTCAATATAATATATCTTGTATCAGCAATGAAATGTTTTGTTAGTTTTTTAAAATTTTAATAATATTATTTATTATTATAATAAGTTAATATTTCTTGCCGTGAATGTTAGTTTTCTGTTTCATATTGTAAAATCGTAAAGGCATAGGTCACACTTCTTGTGGTACCCATTGTACATAAATATAGTTTTCTTTCTTATATCATAGCTATGAGAAAGTAAAGTAAATATCATGTCTTATAAGATTTGATAATCATTAAATTTGAACAATTTAACGATGTTTATAATTTACTATTTAAAACTGAATATTATTAAATGAATATAATCAGTAATATGAATATATTACTAAATGTAATTGATAACATAAAACAATACCGAAAAATATATAACACTTTCCCTATACTTTTACTATGTTTAGGTGTTGTTGTGGTGCATGGTAATCAATCTTCAAGTAAACTAAAATATTTCTTTTTACTAAATTTCCGTTTACTTTCCATTATCCTAAGAATTTTTGGTAATATTTTAATTTGTTTTAATAAAATTAATGTTTTCTATATTTAAAGTGTATCTGGAAAATTAAAATGCAAGAACAAAATGTTTCTTCATCTCTAGTGAGACCAAAGTTTCTCGTTGGTTTTTCCTTACTCTAAATTTAGATGATTTCCCCTGACAGCAGTACAGAAAACTTTAGACCTAGTTACACAAAACCGAGGTAAATCATTTTCAAAGAAAAAATTCCAAAACACTACGTTATTTTCTTAAGTCAATTATGTTTTATTTTTATTTTTTTAAGTAATATAATAATTAAGTTAAATAGTTTACATTACTTTGACAAACTAATATTATGTAGTCAATAAATATTAATTTATAAATCTAATATTGAGTTGAAGACAGTTCAGAAATACGATTTGACCAAACCAAGAAAAATAAAACCAAACAACGAATTGAAAGTCAATGAAAAACAAAATGAAATGAAAATAAACATAATTTTTCCAACAGAAATAACAAAATAATTTGCAATTGTGCAATAAAATATTTCTGTCAAACCAATTACATACTTAGAAAAAATAAAAATAATAATCTATAAATAATGTCTTACAATATTCTTTAGATAAAATTTCTTATATGTTTATAGCATGCCATATAAGCCGTCTGTTTGGTTGAATCGTAATTAAATTTCGTGTAACTCTAAGCGCCTGTTATACGAGGGTATAATACGCAGCGTTTTTTACGCATTGAAACCGCGAGGTGGACTTTTCCCATGTTATAAGCTATGGTTCTTTATACGGGTGATCTTTTTGACCGAGTTGGATGCGATAGCACGAGAATAAGGGAGCTAGTAAAACAGGCAGCGTAAAAGCGCGATCGATTAATACGCGTGTCGTGTTATACGTGCGGTTTGGGAGCTAATAATACGCCGTGGGTGATAGATTGGAGTGCTCCGTGCGGTGAAGTGATATTATTTATTTACTAAAAGCTCTGTCCCTGGTCGCTTGGCCCTCCATCCCCCGCGGTGACACATGGTGATACCAATGCAAACGTATTATTGTATGTTGTGTTATGTTTATGGAAATGATTATTGATTATAACAGATGCACTTTTTTTATAAGTTGGATGTGGGGGTAGCTGTGAACTGTTGGCTAAAAAATGTAAGACAGAGATCAAAATTTACACGCAACATTTGTCCACATAATCCCTAATTTTGTTCATAATTTTTACTTTATTTAAATTTTTGAATAGGAATTTTATTTTTTTTTTGGAATAAAAAGTAGCTTATTAAAATATATTCTGAAAATTCATATACATGTTAATGAAAGTTTCGTCAAAATCGGTTCAGCCATTCCGGAGATTTAGCCAGACAGACAAACATGTAGACACACAGACACACTGTAAGGCAGATAGACAAACAGACAGACATAAGATTTATAAATGTGCCTTTAGGTTATGGTAATGTGTGAAAAATTAATTATAAGAGCTTAGAATGAATCTTATATTTTGAAATCACAGAAACTCCAATTTTATAGATAACTTTCACTTACAAACGTTGATGTAAGTGTCTGATGATTTCATTTTTCATTTCATTTAATTGTATTTAGTCCTTTGACAATGTGCATTGCATGAGTCAAGTCATTATTAGATATAAAACAAGACAGTAAATAATCTACAGATTTAATTTTAAAAATATTTAACTGTAAAAATGTAAAACAATATAACATGTATAAGTTGAAAATAACATTAATTTATAAAGTGGCTGTCATTTATCTTTTTATACTTTTTAAAAACTACACCAATAAAACATTTTATACAATCAAAACTCTTTAAAAGATTATACACTTTTACAGTACTTTTTGAAAAACAATATACAAATACAGTAAAAATGACAAGAATACTAAGCAGGAATTTACATCCAATTACAAAATAGATAATTATTACATTTGCAAATAACCCAGGCCAGAAAACTCCTCAGTGCTATAAATAGGGTTTTGGATCAAAAAGTCTCTTAGCCTACAGGCAGATTCTTCACTGCAGTTACTTAAACTTAAACAGAAGAAAACTGCTTCACCCAGAACCAAAAATTGACCCCGCCAATGAGATCCCCACTTCAAGAAAATCTATGGTGCACAAACTCCTCCACCGAATAAAACGATCCAGTCAACAGAAGCTGTTTAGACCTGCTTTTAAAGATCTTATAATTTTTTTATTTTTGATATTTTCTGGGAGCTTATTAATCAAAGGTTGTGAAGGGAGTTTGTTGAAAAGGCTTACTCTGTGCTTTTTAGCACGGTAGTTACCAGCCTGTCTGGTGCCATAATTGTGTATGTCCTTGTTCTGGACATGATCACACTTAAATTTGAAATATATTACTACTCCAAGTATATAAATACTTGTAAGTGTAAGAATACCAAGCTCCCTGAAGACATTCTTACACGACTGGAATCTCCTTAGTCCTGCTACCAGCCTAATAGCTTTCTTCTGCAGGACGAAGATTCTGAACAGAAGAACTTCAACAGAGAAGGATTCCATAGCACAGGTGGAGATATACTAACCCGTAATAAGCGGTCAAAAGAATAGAGGGTATACAATATGGCTTTAAGTTTCTAAAAAAAAATTTCCTGAAGCAATTTTTGCACTGATACTATCAATATGATTCCTCCAAGAAAGCTTATTATCAATAAGGAGACACAAGAACTTTACTGAGTTTACTTTCTCAAGTTCTTCCTCTCCTAGAAAGACACTTGGCGCCTGGCTCGTGTCATGCTTTAGACTAAAATACATGTACATAGTTTTTTCAAGATTTACTGCCATATTTTTTTAGCCAAATACTGATTTGTGGCGTTCACCTGTAAGAAAGCCTTTTGCTCAAAGATTTCTAAGGAGTTTTCTTGAAAGGTCAAAGTTGTAACGTTAGCAAACTGAATTAGTTTATCTACGCTTATTACTGATAAAAGGTCTTTTATATAAATTAAAAACGGTATTTGCCCAAAAACTGATCCCTGAGGGACTCCATATCTCAACTGGACCTGTTTAGACAGCCTTCCTGCAACAGACTCGCATTGTGACCTACTACATACATACGATTCCAACCATAATAGACGTTGTCCGCGAATGCCAATTTTTTCACACTCATCCAGCAATATTTTGAAATCCACACTGTCAAATGCTTTTGAAAGGTCCAGAAAAATACTTATAACTTTACTGTTTTTATCCAAACCTTTCACAACAAAGTCCATTAATTCGACTATTGCATCCACTGCAGGCTTACCTTTTTGAAAGCCATATTGGCCACTAACAAGGATATTAAATTGTTTTTAATAGCAAAGAAGTTATGCCAAAAATGTTTTTCAAAAACTTTACTGAACACAGGTAATTAAGAAATTGACCTATAGTTATTTATATCTTCCTTTTCTCCCTTTTTGAAAAGTGGAAGAACTTTAGCATGTTTTAATTTGGAAGTGAATACTCCCTTAGAAAATGAAGAATTAACTAAAACCATAAGAGGTTTGATAAGTTCATCAGAGCACTGTTTGATGAGCCACGTGGAAACTACATCAATATCAGTAGCTGTTTTATTCTTCAGACTGCTAAACACCCTGGAATATAAATAATTCTGTGGGTAGAAGTAATAGCTTGATATATCGATTTTTTTTTTCAAAATTGAGATATCGGTACTGTCATATTCGTCTTGTTGAGATCTACAATATGGTCAAACTAGATATTTAAAATTCTCACTAATAGCGAAGTGGCGAGCTAGGCCCAAACTTGATATGTAAATTGTTCCAATATTGTAAGTTGCCATAAATTGATATGTAGGTCATAACAACCTCTGCTACAAACATTTACTCCATGTTTTTCGCAAATATAAGATGACAAAACCTGACATGTTAGTATATCCACTTTTAACACACCTGAAAAGATCATATTATCTATGTTTTATAAGATGCCAACACTTGATATGTTGACATACCAAGTTTATAGATGATCACAAATTTATATTATTTTTATAACTTCAAAGATGTCATAACTGCATAAGTTCATACATCAAGTTTTGTCTTCTGTAAAACAATATGCAACTAGCACATGTACAGCTGTTGACAAACCTGATATGAAGACTTATCATGTTTTTCCATTTTGTAAAAATATGTGTTTTGTTCATAACTTACAGTCAGTTGATATTCTGTGCATCACACATCTTTAAGGTATTTAATGTTCGTTTTAAAGTTTTAATAAAATTACGTGAACTTGTTAATGTGGTGAAGTTATAAAAAACCGATCAAAATGATTTACTGCATAAAGGAAAATAAAAAAAGGAAATTTTAACCCAAAAAAGAGTTTTGGAGGGGAATTTGTAGATAGTGAGATTTCTAATTATGGATTATGCAAATGGTCAAACATTGGCTTTAGATAGGCCTACTACTGTGCCTATAGTAGAATCTCATAGAGATGAGTAAAAGAGATCGTGTTTTGACTTGAACATTGAATGTCACAACTAATAAGTTTATGAACTTAAACGTGTTTCAACGACAAAGTTGCCAATCTTCTTGATATTCGATCTACAATAATCAAAAATTACTAGCAGGTGACGGTTTAGTAGATAAACTTAGAGCTCCCCATTTTGGAGTTATTGACACTGATATAAGAGGTCAAAACCAGTGAGGACGAAATAAATGTTATTAATTAATTCATTGATACGTATCCAGGACATGAAAGTCACTATCAAGACAACACAGTTTATAGTACTAGAAAGTTTCACACAACCTAGTACTATAATGAATGAATCACCTAGTACCTAGTGAATGATGTATATGATTACTTAACACATTATAACGTATCATTATAATCAAAACAAGGAATACAAACTTAGTAAATATAAACAGGTTCTTAAACTTACACTAAGTTAGTTTTACTTTCAACTGATAAAGCAATCCAAAACTGTGCATACTATCTTTATTTTTTACTATTTATATAAGGTTTGCTTATGGTTTAAAATTATTTCTATCTTGAATATATATCTTATTGTCTCTGCTATTATGAATATTAAAATATAAATTTAAATCACACTTTATTTTACTGCATATTTGCTTCAGAATATTTAGATTATCCTCCATTATGTGTTGGTTCAACGCGCGCATTCTTCAAAAGATGTTAATAGGATCGTTTAAAAAGGAAAGTATTTCAGATTAATTGGGGAGGAAAAGCTGTAAAGTTTAAATTAAAATTGAACAACGTAATGGTATAATAATTAGTAAGAGCACTTTTCAGGATTTACAGAGTTTATATTACTAACTTGTCCAAAATAGCTATCATATAATATCTGAAATTATTTATAAATAACGCAAGTCTTCAAAATTTTTATTATTAGTGTATATTCATATAATGTACAAGACACTTTTTAACAATTAGTTTTGTTTTGATTTATGTTTATAATAAATCCCAATACTAATTAAATATTTACAATATACTTTGTATGACGTAATAAGTGGAGAATTGCTTTTCTATACAATTCAATGAAAAAAAATATAATAACGTGTGTTTATGTAGATTTGGAAAAGGTAAAAATGTTTATATCGAAGTTTCAGAAGAAATGTAGTTACAATAATCGGTAATTACTTGAAATTGTGGGTTGAAACTATTGCGTAGATTACAAGAATTCATCCTATTAGAAGTATACAAGTTAGAAGTATACAAAAGAAATATTTGCATTTTATTGTTGGTCAGTAGCTAGTTCTGTTTTACTTGCTAAATATGGTTTAGAACCCACATATAAACATTACAGTAGGGTAATTCTAAGATTAAATTAATACAACAAATTAAAAAGTTATTTGTAAATTCTTTGAAATTATGTTGTAATTGTTTCTATATTTCTTCTAAATGGTTGATAGAATTGAATTATCATATTAATAAAATTTATGTACTAAATCTGGTAGAACATTTATTCTTAGCCTCTCATAAATTAAAGGTGTTCTAGTATTAAAAGTAAAGTAAAAACTCCATCCATGTTTTCTTTCGATTTCCTCACTCGTTCCCTATATCAGACATATACTAATAATTGTGATACCATGAGTGTCATTATTTGCTGAAGGGTTTTAACTTAAAATATGTACAGCCATAAGTAAAATCTATCAAATTTCTATCTAGTAAATTGATCTGTTTTTCACTGTAAATAGGTTTTAGAAACTAAATATACACTTTTTAGTAAGTAAACTTTAAGAGTAAAAAGTAATTGTAATAACCAGTTTTAATACGTTATTTGTTTACTTTGAACATATAATATTGTATATTTTTCACAGTCTTTTTCAACAGCTGAAATTTTTAAAATTTATATGTATTGTTAGTGAATTGTTTAGAAGTTATTTATAAGTTTTAATACATATAAAAGTAAACCATATTAAACGATTGTAGTGCCAAGTCCAGTAAAAAGTTAACCAACATAATTTTTGTATTTCTTCTGCCTTTCTCCTTCAGATTACAGATTTGAATATTATTTGCGCTTACAGAAATAGACTATCCTAAATATATGTTTAGATTTTTATAAAACTACATTTATTATGTATATTTAAGTTAAATAAATTTGTACACAAAATTACCCAAAATACTTTTAAAAAATTGCTTAAGATTGTTCATATTTTTAAACTAGTAAACTAACAGACAGACGGAGAATTAGTGTATGTTTATAGAGGTACAAACTTAATATCCGTTTTGTTAATTGACTAGCATAGTGTAAGGAAATGAAAATGAATTTTCTAAACCTTTATTGCTTTCTTATGCAGTACGTCTACTGTAGAAAAAATACTCCCACGGTATTTTTACACTAATTGACTTAGGCCTATATTTGAGATAGTGACATTTATGATTCCAATTTAAAATTGTTTTAGAAAAGGTAGCGTAAATCTATTAGCTAATTTCTAAGCAATTATAATAATTCTAAATTAAGGAAATCGTTAATATTTACATTCTGTGCCATTAAGAAATCAGCTAAACTGAACACTAATAAGAAACTAAACATTGAAACGTTCTTTCAATTACATTATACGTAATTAAAACCCTCTTGCTCCTTCTAAAAAAATATGCATTAATAATTTTTTAAAATTATTTATCAAATTAATCAACATATTATTTAGGTTTATGATATAACAGGAGTAAAAATTGCGATTTCAAAGAATCAATAAGGCTGTTAAAAAACAAATGTTCCCAGAAGGTGTGTAATCAAATTTACTGGACTTATTTAAGAAAATCGAGAAAACAGCTGATTACTATACCAACAATAAACCAGTGCACCAGTTCAATCAGTACAAGGTCTTAGCGTAATTTTACTTATCAGTTCAAATTATAAAAAAATAATGTTTATGTTAAACTAAAAGTCTAAGTTACAAATAGGCAGTCATCAACGTTAAGGAGCACA
>JAGFPH010009566.1:27566-39951 GCA_018207615.1 Philaenus spumarius | reverse complement strand
GGCCCATTGCCAAAAGCAAAAAGTCAGGCGTTTACAAACTAGACTGTAGTGATTGTGATAGTTTCTACATTGGACAGACAGGCAGAACGTTTGAAGAACGCTACAAGGAGCATTTGCCTCAAAGGAACCTACGTGACATGAAGTCGAAATTCGCACAACATATAGTCGATAATAACCACAGGTATACTAATTTCGAACATAACATGAAGCCTCTCCATATTTGTAAGAAGGGTAGATTTATGGACGCGTCAGAGGAGTTCGAAATATATAAAGCACACAAGAACAGCCCAAATAATGTATTGAACGACCAACTATTTTTTAAATCGAATTACTTGTATGACACGGCCATTGAGTTCCAACATAGTCCGGAGACAGATAGGACTTCTGATATCCCCACCTCTTAGCTTCCAGTATACCCCTAGTGCTCCATTGTGTACATCAGTGTCTCGCGCGGTAGATAACGTAGCGCTACTAAAGTTAACCTCGCAAATGAGGTCCATATTTGTCGTTCTTATACGTGTGCGTGTGTAGTGTCTTTTATGTGTTTGTGTTTTTTGTAACATTTAACGACCTCCAATGGAGTGATTTTTCATTCTGATGATGGGACCACGGCCCCGAAACGCGTAAATTAAGAATATAAAAGAAGTCACAAGACGGACAAATTCATCATTTTATAGGTAACTATAATTTGTAGTTGTTATAAACATAACTGTGGCTTTTCGTACCAATAACAATGTACAGAAAATTCTCTGCCGCAAAATTCTTAGACCGGTTGAGTAAAAACTGGGGTATATAGGATCAATTGCAAGCGGTTATGTGATAAATTCTATAGGCCTATAGGCCAAAAATGGAAGGCTGTTCTTAAAATGATTTAAGGAACATTTACCAAAGAAAACAGATGGAACAAATCAAACTACGCTCGCCCTTTAATTAACACCAATAATTATCAATTCTCCAATTTTAATACTGACTTTGAACGAACCCATCTATTTTTGCTTAAAGGGTAGCTATATAGGAATTTGATATATACAAAGCCTTTAAACATAACAACAACCAATTGCTTAGTGACCAGCTACAGTTCATTCCAACATATTGTACGATTCGGCGATAAGAATTTCTGACTCTAATCAAATGACCACTGAATATAGTCTGTAGTCGTTCGACCGCGATATAAAGTAGATGTCTACCCGAATTACATGTCACCGTTTTGTGTTGTGAGTTATATGTTTTTTTTTTGTTGTTGTGTTTTTGATTATTATGTTTCGAAAAGTGTCATCGGCATAATGCTGAACGAAGTCATACGACGGATACAAGGTAAAATTAGTTATATCTATTGGTGATTTGGATACATATACAATTTGTTTAAAATAATAATAATGTTTGCTTATATATTGTTACGAAGCAAAATTAAGGGTTGCAGAAAGTATTTGGAATAAATTAATGACATTAATAATGCCCATTAAACCTTAGGTTTCAAATCAGCAAGTAGCAATTTTTGATGCAATATCAAGACAAGTTGTAAAATAAAGTCGAGTAGTGTATGAGGTGATCACGTTCTGTAATTCTCAATTTCTTTAATTATTATAGACCATCTACTGCTTATTTGATAAATAGTTTGCAATAGTGAAAGGAACTATTAAAACTAGGCTGGCTATAGTGTGCAAGGAATTACTTTTGTACTGTTCCGTATAATATAATTATTATTATTCTGCGTTTTGCAACTACAAACTTACTGTGAACAACTAGAAAACCAAAAACACAATGAAATCAGCAATTCTGTCTGCACAATTTTACATCTGCCTAAGCATGCAGGAAGATGACAGCTCTTTGTATCAATTCATTTTGTGCAAAGTGTTTTAACCTATCCATATCAAAAGTTGAATCTGCCTAATGGACATCAGTTTATGACATTAATTTAATAAATACCGTAACCTTTATTTAATTATCAACTTACTTTTTTTTGGCATCCCTTCATCTCCTTAGCCTTAAGCAGCCATTGTTTTGTAAGGGCTAAAATATCTTCACCTATTGCATTCGGGTTGTGATGTCTGACAATATCTAAACAAATAACCATGGATTATTATAATACAATTGAAAAGATACATTTGAATGCTCACTTAAAATGATGAATAAGCTAATAAATGTTACAAAATATGTTTAAAAAATCTAATATTACTGCAATTATGTTATATTATATATTCTATATGAAACATAATTAAAATGATTTTTAGTAACAGCCTACACATTTCATTTTTAATAAAATAATAAATGATGAATATTTTATAGGATGTATGTACATATAACTTTGCAAACTGGAAAAATAAGGTAACCGATACCAGCAGGTATGTTCAAGCTGTTGTTTTTGTTATATTGTTGAAGTTATAAATGGCACTAGAATATAACAGAATGTAACATAAAATAAAAATAACAACGTTCATTCTGAACAAGACCTTACCCCTAGTACTGGACACAGTGTGATACAATTCCTACTATATACATATAGTATTTAATTTACCACATATGTCTATGTGTATCAACATTTAGTGAATCAGTAAATTACAGTCAAGAGATGATACAAATTTGTGTAAAAAATGGCTACCTAATAAAAATTAATAACATATATTATATTTTGAAATATTAAGTTAATAAGCCAAGGGGCCCTATATATTGTAGGCCTATGGCTTTAAAACATATCATTGTGATGTGATAGGTTATTATGTATATACTCCTATTTAATAAATGCCTGTAAAAGGAAACCGTTCAATTAGAATATGTTGACACAATATAATTTTATAGCAGCTTCATAAATGCACTAAATGTTTAGACTACCAAACCCAAACATTGCAGTTTAATAACTGTGTATTAACTGTTAAATTTTATATTAAGGCAAAACATATGATAAAATCCAAAACTAATCTCACCTAACTCATCTGTGACTTACGTTTAAAAGTCAAAATATAAAATAGATTTAGGTTTTCAGGTTACCAAAAATGTTTTAAAATTTAACTGCTAGGTCTATTGTTCATTAAGACTGAATCAAAAGTAAAAACTTAGTCAAATGTTCTAGGTTTACTAACTTACAATGAATGTAAATATTAAATTATAAATACTAGGGTAGTTGAATAACAGTGTACGACTTAAGCCAAGGACACTGAAAATGTTTCCTGAAAACGGTTACTCTAGAGCTTAGTTGTTAAATTTTAGAGTTTGTTGTTATTTTTAGTGGGGGATAGTTCAACAATCAAATTATGGTGATACATTTTTTATCATAACTTTAGTTTAAGAAGTCATAGAGAGGTCTAGTTTGCGGCATTCATTTTCTTTTTTTACCCTCTTTAAAATTATATGCAACTTGCTAGGGGTTGCTATTTGAAAATAAAAAAACTACCCCCAGCAACCCCTATTTAGGGGTGAGGGTTGAAACCCTAAACCACATAAAAAAGTACTTTGACTTATGTTAGTAACATTTACCAAATATTGTTTGAAAATTTACAGTCGTTCAAAAATTATAGAGGACACCAGGTTTAAATTCTTTTTTATAAGGAACATCCATTAATATAATATTACACCGTATATGAAAAGTTATCCTGATCTAACTAAAGTCAAACACTAGTTTTGTAGCTATCGTAATTTTTTTAAATTTACAAGCGACTTTTGTTTTTTTAGACGCAGTTAAATATGTAGCCTATTTGCAAAATATGAAAAATGGGTGTTCCCCTAAAAGTAACGTAGGCCTATATGTTATATTTTAAGTAGGGGCCTATGTTAGTTTTATAAAACAAAATGTACTTACCAAATGTGTAAAGAACTGATCAAGTCTTGACTATGTTTAAGTATGGCGGAATATCGGTACACAATAAACTGACTGTGGAGCAGGACTGAGAAGCTGTGAAAACAATAAACAGTTAAATAATATCCATACAGCAGAAAATTGTTTAATACAATAATTATAATTTACCAAATAAGCTAACCTGCATTATAAAGATTTTGCACACATAAAGGCCTGACATTGTTAAATCTACTAGGCTACATAAAAAGATTATTATTATTAAAATTTAAATAGACAAATTGAAAATTGATATATTTCACTGCCATTGAACAACAGAATTACTTATTTTAAAACTCATAAACTGCCACTTTAAACTTAAAGTTGAATGAATAATCTTTTTTTAATTATTAATGGAATTCAGTATACTGTAAAAATGAAAACCCTAATACTTTTGAGAGGTGTACAAAGTTACTGTCAGTGTGATCAATTCTACCAGGATTCATTAATCACTGGTTGTTTACAAATCAGTAGAAATTGATATTGCTTTAATAAATCATAGACTAATAACCAACCTAACTTTTAATTATTATAATTAAGGGCCAATACTTTTGGTTAATATCATAAATGATGAAGTGCTATGTTATTTAAGGTAAAATATAAAACACGCCTCCTTGCCATAATATGACAGAACTGCCAACCTTCAAGCAAAATTATATAACATCTAGATTAAATAATAATGTTTAACTACGGTATATTACTAAACAAATTGAATACAATGGGAGTATATATAGCTTAAACATATTCAAAAAGAATACAAATATCAACATCAATAGGCTATAATTAAGTATAAAATAGGCTATATCACAAATATCAAATTTGTATAGGGTGTTTAAAGTTAATAATATTACTAAAACATCTCATGTTAAGTTGGTAACACTTCTCATTTTCCTAAAACAATTCTTCAAATGATGCTAAGCCTAGTTCAACAAGTAGTGGCATTCTAAAAGTTCACCGTTATATGTTAGGTACAAATTTACTATACGGCCCTATGCCAACAGATATGCAAGAATAGCCTGAATTTTTAACTTAAAATAGTTTTTAGTCACAGTACCTATGTTCACTTGTATTCAACATTTAACAGCAGAATGTAAAACAATGTCGTTGTCTGCAAAAATTATAGCCGGAGGTCGTATAGTAAATTTACGCCCAGTCGCTTTCAAGGTTCAGTTTTTACACATAGACTAGCCTACTGACAGTAGCAAAATTATAATTTAGATCAAGTTGTACTGATATAATTTATACATGCAATGACCTATCTAGTGTAGAACTAGTAATTTCCCAATGACAAAAGTTGGGTTAGACTAACTTTTGTGTATACCTACTGCAAAAACCAAATAAAAAGCTGTTGTAAAATAATTATTTTAACAGATGGCCTATTAGAACTTAATTTTTAGTTTTTACAATAGCAATGTTAAGTTCTCAAATGCAATGTTACGTTTAGTTATTGAAATCTTAGACATTCTACTAGGGCCTAGGCCTAGTATTTTAGAAATGTATGCTTTACTACTTGTAAATTAGAGGTTATGAAACTTACAAAGTGAATTAAATATAAGTCTAGGCATAGTATATCATGACGAATTCTCAAGGACATTAATTTTAATATCATTTATTAATTTTTGTGAACATTTATGACAGAAATAGCATAGTTGAAGAAAAATTCCAAATTGCAATGGGCTACTGTATTGGTTCTGAATTATAAAGGAAAATTTTCAAAGACAAATACTACGCAAATATATACTGTTTTAAATTATATTTACTAAATAATTGTAAAAAGTACTTACCATACAAGTGAAGAGCTGATTATAAACAAGTGATAAGTGATGCATTAAGAACTTCCAAAATAAACCTCAAGAACTGGCAGACTGTAGATTGTACTGTAGCGTAGAGACAATAAACAAGAAAGGTGAACGCCGTGAACGGTGAAACATGATTCATTTTCGGTCGGACCTGTCACGTGGTAAATGGTCGAACCCAAGTACCTAACGGTTTTATTTTTTGGTACTCCACACCCAGATAGTATAGTCTATTGTGTTATAATAGCGAAGAATGTTCGTACAGTTATAAATCAACCATCTTAGCAGTAAATATGGTTTGATTTTACAGTCTTTGTTAGTTGTGAAGAATATGTTTTGGGTGATTTTTCTTTATTTTAGAAATGTGCTAAGAATGTACTCAGAATGTCTTCAGCACATTCCAAAATCATATACTGAAAACGTGCTACTCACATGCTAGACAATCTCTAAAAATGACAAAAATAGAAGTGAATTTATCATTTACCGAGCATGTACTCAGTATATGCCTAAAGTGCCAGTACATGCCTGGTATATATGGCACTTTGTGAGTATGTACTCGGTACATTCTGTGCTGTCTGGGAAGTTAAAATAGATTTTAATTAAGATAACGTTAGAATAGATTAATTAAGATAACGTAAGAATACGTATTAGCTGACTGGTATTAGCTAAATTAATTTTTTTTAAATAGCATGCTATAAAAAATATTGTTGACTATACCTCGTGTACTGAGTTAGATGTTTTCAGCTCTTACATTTCCAGATTTTTCATAGCGCACATTATTTAAACAATTTTTTCCTCTATGACTAATTACAAAAAAAAAATTTTTAATGAGTAAAATGTATTCACTTTGTGATATTTTGAGTGGTACTATTTTTATTAAAATTAAATTAAAATATGCTATGACACTGTTATTTGAATCCAAATCTAAACGATGTTTGTAGGAAAGGCAGTGCACTAGATAACGCGACTAACCTCTGTCACCGACTGACTCACTACTCTGGCCTAACACTGTTAGCGCATGCGCATTGGCCGTCCCTACTTCTGCGCATACAGCCAGTCGCTTCTTCACATATTATATTTTCTACTGTAAAAATATGCTTACAGTTGGAATTATTGTTTTGTAGCTCCTGGACAGTTGGACTAATTTTGACAAATAACATGCGTTAGTGTAGTATCATATAATTCGAACTTACATTGTTACATTTGCTCAACAACGTTTCTACGACAGTGTCTCCATCTTCAGTGCGTCACGATCGACAACTAAGCTTGTACGATCCTACCCAGGGATGATACATTATGTAAGGTTCACATTAAACCTGCAATTAAACCTTATTTGAATTAGTAAGACGAAAATACTTACATAGGTTCGTCCTAAAAAAATCCAAGATGGTTAAAAATAATAGAATTAAGTATAATTTAAATATTGCAGAACAAACTTTCAAGTCTGGCGTATGAAATGACAGGGCACACATACACTACGCAAGAAATGCATACTTTATGGGTTTTGCTTAAAATTAAAAAAATTTAAATTGTTTGATTAAGACCACGCACGAGAAGTGTAAACTTTTTAACACAACTTACGAAACGAGGAAGCACAATTTCCATTTTTAATACAACTTACGAAATGAGGAAGCACAATGTCCATTTCAGAGGTATTATCAATTAAACTATACATCGTCTTAACATTAACGGCTTAAGTCTATGACGTAGGACAATCTGCTTTCGTGCCCTGACCGGCTAAGGTGCTAGTATATGGTGATGGACTCTGCTGGTTCGAATCTCGGCAAGTCCAAAACTTTTACAAGCTGACGGAATAGAGCGTTTCATAAAATGCATGAGAAAATGCGTGACGGTAAAATCAGATTCATTGCCAGCAAACATTGCGCCGATGTGCGCCTATAGGAGTTTACACTTCAATAATCTATAAAGCTGTAAGAAAATTTCAACTCACTCACTTATTTTGGCGTCTACATAACTTGTCCGACACTCGTTTGAAAATTTCGAGTAAATCTTTCTGGTAAAGCCATGACATACTGGGGGAATGTTTTTACATCCCATTCAACAATATATGAAATGCATAAAAAAAAATCCAAAATAGAAAATCTCACAGAACTGCCGTCCTTGAGTACCAAAAGCGGTTTAAGGAAAATATTTGCCGTTCCAAGACAAAAATCTTCCACGTTAAAAAATAGCCAAATAAAAGAGTAGAACACTTTTGTAAGCTGTGACAATATCTAAGTAATCATTAAAATTTTAATAGACTGTTTTTTTTTATGGGAATGATCCTTTTAAGACTCTGATAACATCTCAGAAAGGACATTTTGTTTTGTAGTTTCCAGTGGGAGACTCATCATCATATTATTTATATTAATGCACTAAGAGTCAAGTTTGGGTAGTATTTCTTGGGTGGTAGATTGTTTTATGTCCAGCAGTTAGAATTCAATTTTACATTAAGTAAACCCAAATGCAGTTTATGAGAAAATAAAATAAAGGTATATAAGCACCCTTACACATTCAATATGGAAATTTATTTTCCCTAAATATATCAAATTGCTGAAAAAGTCTTTCAAAACCTATATATCATAGCACTTATTAACTTGATCAAATTTGAGCATAGGACCTCACAACCAATACGTTTACTAACTCAAGCGGGTTTAGTTAAACTATAAAATGATAAACTATAATAATAATTATAGATGTTAGTTTATTCTATCTCGTGCGTCACTGAAGATGGCGACTTTGTCGTTGAAACGCGTTTGAGTTAGTAAAAGAATTAGTTGTGAAAATATATGTTCAAGTTTGACTGTAGTAAGTATATCTTCTATCTCAAGTTAAGCTCAATCTATATAAATAAAATCCGAAACCCACTCACTCACTCATTCACTCACTGATCACAGTATCTCAAAAACCATACCACCTAGGAACGTGAAATTTGGTGTACATATTGCTCATAGGCGCTAGAGGCGCATTAAAAAAAGATTTTAAAATATTTGGCCTTTAAGGTTGAAACAACCCCTAAAACAATAAATATTGTTTATTTACTTTCCTTAAAGCTAGAAAGCTGAAGTTTGTACATTTATTTCTTGAAAAACACATCTAAAAAGTAAACCAGTTTTACATGTCACGTTCTGCTAAGGGATGGAAATGTAGTAAATACCCCTAAAACAATTGATATTAATTGAATACCGCCTAGGAAGGTGAAATTTGGTACACATATTGCTCATAGGCGCTACTCCTAGAAAGGTGAAATTTGGTACACATATTGCTCATAGGAGCTACGCCTAGGAAAATTAAATTTGGTACACATATTGCTCATAGGCGCTAAAGGTGCACTAAGCATTGGTTTTAAAATATTTAGACTTAAAGGGTAGAACAACCCCTAAAACAATAAATATTGATTGTTTACTTTTTTTAAAGCTAGAAAGCTGAAGTTTTGTACATTTATTTCTTGAAAAACACATATAAAAAGTAAACCAGTTTTACATTTTGTCACGTTCTGCTAAGGGATGGAAATGTAATTAATACCCCTAAAACAATTTATATTAATTGAATACCGCCTAGAAAGGTGAAATTTGGTACACATATTGCTCATAGGCGCTACTCCTAGAAAGGTGAAATTTGGTACACATATTGCTCATAGGAGCTACGCCTAGGAAGGTGAAATTTGGTACACATATTGCTCATAGTCGATACTCCTAGAAACGTGAAATTTGGTACACATATTGCTCATAGGAGCTACGCCTAGGAAGATGAAATTTGGTACACATATTGCTCATAGTCGCTACTCCTAGAAAGGTGAAATTTGGTACACATATTGCTCATAGGAGCTACGCCTAGGAAGGTGAAATTTGGTACACATATTGCTCATAGTCGCTACTCCTAGAAAGGTGAAATTTGGTACACATATTGCTCATAGGCGCTACTCCTAGAAAGGTGAAATTTGGTACACATATTGCTCATAGGAGCTACGCCTAGGAAGGTGAAATTTGGTACACATATTGCTCATAGTCGCTAAAGGTCCACTAAGCATTGGTTTTAAAATATTTGGACTTAAAGGGTAGAAACAACTCCTAAAACAATAAATATTGTTTCTTATAGATCTCAAAAACCTTGCCACATAGGAACGTGAAATTTGGTACACGTACTGCTCATACGCGCTAGAGACGCAATAAGAAAATATTTTAAAATATTTGGCCTTTAAGGGTTGAAACAACCCCTAAAACAATAAGTGTTGATTATTATACTTTCCTTAAAACTAAAAGCCGAAATGTTGTACATATTTCTTGAATAACACATAAAAAGTTAACCAGTTTTACATTTTGTTACGTGCTGCTAAGGGGTGAAAAAATTCCCCGTAGCGAAGCACGGATATTCAGCTAGTACGTATATATATATGGCACTTATCATTTTAAATTGGACGCGACGTTTAAAATTTTAACTCTATTCTGTAACATATTTTCTTTGTCATTTTTCCCTCTGCATTTTTTTCTCTGCAACTATCCGTCCGACGAATCCAAAACATCTGTGAATAATGCTGACACTTGATTCCATAAAACGTCCAGCTTAACTTGTATTAGTTTGAAGGAAAATTTCTCATTACCAAAGAATTTAGGTTAGAGATTTTAGAAAGTTTATTACTTGATTTTGTGTACTGTAAAGGTAGGATTTAACATGGACTAAGTGCCATAGAGTCGAACTTTGTTCATTTTGTTAAATCTGTAACTCTAGCAATTCAATTTCGGTCCACGTCAGAGACGTATTTGGACAGCTTTTAAATATTTGTATCCAAGACAAAGGATGTGATAGGTGACAATTTCTTGGCATGATTTCTATTAACTGTGCAATGATTTGTGACCATCTTACTCCAGTACACTCAAACGATACAGTTCACGTGATTTTATCTTTAGTATTTCAGTCATATATTCATACTAGCTGACCCGTACGGCGTTGCCCGTGGTGGTTGGTATTTTCAGTCTTTTTAACGTAATTGTATTATTTTAAAGTGTTCAGTCAGTGAGAGGTATTTGGCTTTTATATGTATAGATCTTAAATAATACAAGCACTATTGTCATAATAATAAAAGATCTGAAATTATGATTTTAGTAACTTTGATCCCCCCAAACCCCTCCTAAAATTTCGTAATTTTGCATACGCTTTCTTAGTGAGCACCTATGATGCTAGAGGAAGCTACATACCAAATTTCATTCCAATCCGTTCGGTAGTTTTGAAGAAATCGTGATTTAATAACTTTGATCTCCCCCCCCCCAAACCCGATTAAAATTTCGAATTTTTTAAAACAATTTCTTAGCGAGCGCTTATGGCCCTAGAGGAAGCTACATACCAAATTTCATTCCAATCTGTTCGGTAATTTTGGAGAAATGGTGATTTAGTTATATTTATCCCCAAACCCCTCTAAAATTTCCAATTTTTTCAAACCCTTTATTAGTAAACACCTATGGCCCTAGAGGAAGCTACATACCAAATATCATTCCAATCCATTCTGTAATTTTGAAGAAATCGTTTTTTAATAACTTTAATCCCCCCAAACCCCCCCTAAAATTTCTAAATTTTTCAAACCCTTTCTTAGTGAGCACCTATGGCCCTAGAGGAAGCTGCATACCAAATTTCATTTCAATCCGTTCGGTAGTTTTTGAGAAATCATGATGAGTGAGTGAGTGGTATTTCGCTTTTATATATAAACTATTATCTCAATGCTATTATTATACTAGTAAGCCTCCGTAAAAAATCACAGGCAGATTAATACCCACATCAGAAATACATTATTTACAAAAATACTATTTAAAAACAACAAACTTCATCCAGGCCTACCTAACTATGCTGAGGGGATTTTTAACTGGTAAATGTGTACAATTATAAGGGCTATGGAACTGTAGGCCTATTTATGTATGCAACTTATTTGATCAATATTCACAAAATATAATTAAACAACAAGACAACTTTACAATAATTGACATAAATACACAAAATTAAAAAATTAAAGAATCTTTAAGAAAAAGGTAATAAGATAATAAATTTAACTAGACAAACACATACAAAAATAAACGGTTCCAGGAACTGGCACATACTTTCTCACAAACATATTTAAATTATTAAACAGATTCATTGTGACTGCATAATTAAATTGTAGATGGGGTAGGAAAGGAGATATTAAAGTAGGGTATTAACTAATAAATATTATTATTATTAGCTAGAGAGAAAATTATTAGATCGATTTTGAACAAATTTGCACAAAACACGTCTATTATTCCTGTTTAGATGCACGAAAAAAAGTTTTGAAATTTTTTGAAAAATAACCCCTTTTTTGGAGAAGCAACCCCTAAAAAAAAGTTATTATTATTATTATTAGCTAAACAAGAATTTTTAGAAAGATACGGGTTTCTGCATATGGTAGGGTACATTAAGGGCTAGAAATAAGCCAAATTTGATCAAAATCGTTTGAGACTTTTTATATAAAAAAATAATAATTGATTTTTTGGAGGTTCTTTGGCGAAAAAGGGGGTTGTTGTTCAAAAATTATCAAAACCCTTTTTCGTGCATCTATATAGGCCTAATTGACTGCTAGGGGTAGAAATGTCAATTCTTTATACCAAGGGTTCACAAATTAAGCTACACTAAGGTTCACAACTATTATATTTAATCATCAAGTGGTTCAGTGGTAGACTATCCTTTATTACAATCTCTGCTAACCAAACTATAATGAATTACTAACTTCTATTAGCACTGATCAACTTAACTTTATTAT
>JAGFPH010009566.1:14225-27466 GCA_018207615.1 Philaenus spumarius | reverse complement strand
AAGTATGTGTCAGTTTCTGGTACCTTTTATTTTAATAAATAAATAAAAACAGATAAGAAATCTAGCTTTATTATGCTTTATTTAAGTTACAAAAATGATAAGTAATTTATTAAATAACGAAACAGTTTGAAATTAAGGCTCGGCAGACCTAGCCACCATCTTGAATTTCATCCGTTTCGACCATATTCGAACAACTGCTTTATCTGTTAAAGGGTTGCGAGTAAACCCTGTATTTTCACAATTTTTGCGCTTTAAAATAAAAATTTTTCTAAATCCTTGCTTAGTGCGCGTCTACGATCCCCATACGAAAATACCTTTACATTTTCGTATTTGTATCTTAATTAGTTTTTGTTCTACGTTAATTCTATATCAGTCAGTCATCCAGTCAGGGCAAATGCATATAGATTATTGCTTACCGTATTTAATTTTGCCCATAGGGATAATGAAGCTCTGGGAGTGGAATGGAAGCACGAACGGGAAATAAACGTTAATACATGGATTCGAACCTAGGACTTCATGAACGGTATGTTGAATCACCGACGGAGCCATCACACTCCAGGTAAGGTCAGAAGTAATAGATTATGATGAATATTCACACATTTATTACCTCCTGTAATTTATTATAAACTAAATTATGTACATGTCGATCTTGATCTTCTACATCTCTAAACAAATCTACGCACACTTGAAATAGGATCGTTCCCTTATTGTTGACCGCCTATTGTTGACACATCATGTTTCGTTGGTACATAGCGAGGCTTTTACGGTTTCAACTCATTCGCATAAACCTCGTTTTTAATAAATGTTAAGCTGATGAATACCAGTCGGGTCTTAATTAGACATAAATAAAGGTTCGCGAATTATAAAATGTGACTGCTAAAATAAAAATAAAATTCACCAGTAAGGTGAAATAATATTTAATACTTTTCATTTTAACAAGTTTTTCCCACATTTTCTGTAATGATCCCGATGTGGTGTGGACTTAAAATTTTACATAGTTCAAAGGCAGTCAACAAAACAGTGTTCTACAGCGTTTAGTAGTTATATAACAGCTGATTTATGTACCAATTCTACATATGGAAACTGTATTTAATCAATAGACTAATAATACCATCAATTTACTACCGTAAACCAATGCCATTACAACCGTAAAATTTGATAGATTCTGTTTAATTATATATAGAGTAGAAGCTTATTTATAGCAGGTAATAAAACAGTTTTATTAATATCGATGTGGTGGTTTACGTCATGCGAATTCAAGGAACCTGCATTTTGCTTTCAAGTTTTGAGATATTGACCGCGGTAGAAGCTATTTTAATGTATACTCAGTTTAGCAGTTGTAACCGTCTTCACTTATTGTTAAAAATGAGCATTTTTTCTAAGGTTTACCTGAAAAACGTTCATTTCTAAACAACACATAATGTTATAAAGTTGTTGGTAATTATATAACAACCTTTTAGCAGGGAAAAAGTTTGTCGCACAATATGTGAATTTAGTTACTAAAATACGCTAAAAATACTTGAATATGGCTGAATAGCTGAAACGGCCGTCGTATATACGACAGCAAATTGAAGACAAGTTATTATTAAAGACAAGTTTCCTAAAACGTTCGACAGGAAAAGGTGTGGGTTATTCAAAAAGAAATAGACATTTTTATAAATCAATAATATTGAAACTGCATAATTTATATTGGTCATGTTGGCGTTAATGGCTAGCTAATAAACTAAAGTTTTACTTTAACAGGTAATTGTTGCTAATAAACTAAAGTTTTACTTTAACAGCTGATTGTCGCTAATAAACTACAGTTTTACTTTAACAGCTGATTATTGCTAACAAACTAAAGTTTTATTTTAACAGGTAATTTTTGCTAATAAACTAAAGTTTTACTTTAACAGGTGATTATTGCTAATAAACTTAAGTTTTACTTTAACAGCTGATTGTTGCTAATAAACTAAAGTTTTACTTTAACAGCTGATTGTTGCTAATAAACTAAAGTTTTACTTTAACAGCTGATTGTTGGAACATTGCTCCTAGATAACCCTTCTTTTTGTTGATGTAAAAATGGTAAATAATAAAATAAAATGGTTTAGAAATCTTTTTGTGTGCTTGAAGTAGAGAAAACTCAATCGGTTACTTTATCGCAATTCCGTTTTAGGACGCGCTTTTTGAAAAGACCCACCAGGTAGGCAGTCTATTTATGATTGACACAAGAATTTCAAAAATACAGGTTGTTTGTGCAAATCAAAAAGTTTTGGCAAGCAATCACTGGAAGAAGATCGTGCAAAACAGGTTCGAGCTTCCATCCTGCGCAGTCCAAAAAAGTCAACAACCAGGATAGAACTTCAAATTCCACATCCATCTGTTTGGAGGATTTTGAGAAAACGTTTAAAGATGCAACCTTACAAGCTACAGGTGTTGCAAACATTACGTAACGTTGGTAAGGAGAAACGTTTTGCATTCTGTGTTGACATCCAGATACGTTTGAAGACAATGGATTCGTTGATCGACTAATTTTTGGGGACGAATCAACGTTTCATATCAGTGGAAAGGTTAAAAAACGTGCGTATCTGGGGAACACAAAATCCTAGAGTAATTGTTGAACATGAGATTCTCCTAAGATAAACTGGTTTTGTGACGTATCAAACAAATGATATACAATACTTTCTTCTTTCAAGAAAGTACGATCAGAGGCACATCCTATTTGGACATGGTGAGTGAATGGCTTATTCCTCAACTAGAGGAAGACAGTAATGACTACATATTTTTTCAAGATGGAGCTCCACCGCATTGGCACCATGAAGTTAGAGAATACCTCGTCGAGCAATAGCAGGTTGCAGGCTGGATCTGTCGTGCAACTGACGACAATGTGTCACTCATGCTTTGGTCACCCCTCGCAGTCCAAACATGACCCCATGTGATTTCTGTCTGTGAGGTTATGTTAAAGATCAAGTGTTTATTCCCCCATTACCATTGAACCTCTTGGAATTAAGGCAACACATAAGAAGAGCTAACAAGGAAGCATTGAAAACACGTATCCTAAAACTGCAACAAATTAATTGAATTAAAACAACTAGATCTACTAGAAGCCTAGACGATGAACAATATTGTAATATTATAAAATCAGTTGAGACCTCAGTTGGTTGAGAGTGGTGTTCAGGATGTCGTAGGCTCGAGTGTGGCTATTTACATTTTATTTTTTCGTGTGTTATTTCACGCTCTGTCCTTCTTTGGTGCTATGACCACAAAGTTAGGAAATAGAGTAAAAGAAACTATATTTCACAAAGTTCAAATCAAGGAAGAGTAGGGTTTTGTATTCTTTCTAAAGGTAAGCACACTGCACCAACAAGACCGATGGGGATGAATCGAACATATTTTACAGAGTGCTACCATGACGACTGGCCAAAAGGAAGCCATTTTTATTCTCAGTCTCGTTGATTGCGGTTGTGTTGAAACTGTCTTTGTTTGCAACAAATGACGAATAGTTCCGTAGGTACGGTGGCGCTCGCTAACAGTGACCGATACGATCGAAACTTCTCTCCGCGGATTGTCCAAAAGTTCTTTCACTCGGTCTTTTTTCAAAACTGTGAAAGTGACCAATCGCTCATTGGTGGTTGGTCGTACCGGTCGGTGGTTAATTTGCGCACCTCCATAAAAAAATAATTCGACCACGCAGCTGAACCGCAGACGTTAGTTGAGCAAATTTCCAAAACTAAGTTTATAGGCCTATGTTTTAGGGTTTCAACCAACAATTTGAGAAATAGGACTACTCACGACGCTGTTGAATAGCTGCATAATGCTTCGCACGCCATTCCACATATTGGGAGTATCTTCAATACACAATGCATTGGATGCTTCGCACGCCATTCCTTATGTTGTCAGTATTTTCAATACACAAAGCATTGCTTGATTCGCACGCCATTCCGTATATTGGGAGTATTTTCAATACACAAAGCGTAGCGTGCTTCGCACGCCATTCCGCATATTGAGACTATTTTCAATACACAGTGCATTGAGAGCTTCGCACGCCAACCCCCGTATTGGGAGTATCTTCAATACACATGCATTGCGTGCTTCCCAAGCCAACCCCACGGTAAAATTCACCAAAAGGCTTTGAACCGGGTACTTTTATGGTATTTTACGTTTTGATCGATTTTGGAGGAACCAAGCGAGCTATAAGGACGCGTAAAAAAAATGTGCAGAATAACATCCTACATTTATTTTTGTAGAAAAAAACTCTAAAAAACATTTATTCTCGTAGGATACTATCTCAAAAAATAGTTGCTTCCGATTGTTGGATTCTTTTTGGCTACCGAACTCGTTTGAGTGACGTAGACAACCAACATGTGTACCAAATTCGAACCAAATCTGACTTAAAATGCGTCCGCTAGAGTGCGCACACATACATACATAAATATATACATGTGTATATATATATGATTTTTAATGACACCCCAAAACGTGTTCTGGGGACCATGATCGGTGATCATTTGCTACTCCCGACCTTGGGTCTTACCATAAGGGCCCCTGCAATAGCTATTTTTTCCTATGGAAATTCGCTAATAAGCATTTGACTTTTATAAAAATCCCGGTCACTCTTGTCAGTCGTACCGATCGCTGAAGTGCGCGCGCAAGTTAGCACTATGAACGTAAATAATTCTACACAAATTTAACGAACTTTATACTTTTATAAGTTTTATCTCATTTTTTATTTAAACATTTATATACCTAATTTTCATTATGTAAAATAACCACTGTTCAGCTGTGAAGAAATTGCCTTAAATAATATTGTTCTTTATTATTTTTCCTTGCGTAAGCGAATATTGAGCCCAAAGCTTTAGCGTTGTTTCAGCGCTGCATCTGAAACGTTTGGCGTCTTTCCAGTTTACAATAATAATGATTTATGCCCTTAGTAAATCTGCGGCCCACTGTTGTAAACACGCTGAATAGGTGTTAAAACAACATAGCAGTAAAATTATGCAGGTGATTTTATGCAACAATAAGTTAGCATTTGTCCATCGATGTATAAACACACTGGATCGCTTGCTACGTGTATTGAATACGGTCCGGCCAGCCTAGCCGCTTCCCCCACCACTGGTGGGACAGCAACAACACGTGAAGCATTCAAAGCTAATGCAACGTCCACAAATGTTTTAATTTATTTTGCTCAGCTTCAACAACGGCACCAAACATTATTTGTAAAATAATTATTTTAATTTCTAAACAATATTTAATTGTTATACATTATGTAGCCTAACACTTATTTTTGTAGTAAACTAGTGGACCCAGCAATGCTTCGCTATTGCTTGATTTAAATTAAAGGTTATTAAAGTTATTCCATTGCGTTACATCGACTTAAGTGATCGAATTATTGCAAAATGGTTTTTATGCCACAAGAATATATTACACAAATTTAGATCTATAGTTTGTAAATCTTTATAGATAAATACAGTAAACCTTTTGTTTGTTTTTACCTAATCTAAAAAAAACTGATAGTTGTTATGAATTGTAAAAAACCCTGATTCTAAATTAGCCCAATTGGTTGGAAATAAACGTGTTTTGGTTCATTGTAGGCCTAACCTAAAATTATGTTCAGTTTTTGATGCAAATCAGTTGTTTTATATATAATATATAACAACCAATGTTTGAATTGAATTAAAATATAGTACCGCAAGCATTTTTAGTTGATTTTTGTTTTTGTTTACTTTAAGTTGGTCAATCTAACCTATAAAGCTGTTCGTTTTGAAAAAATAATAAACTGATTACAAATTTGCTAGTAAAGTTGCTATGGTAGCCTAATGAATGTAAACAAACATGTGTTATTAAGCATTTTATACGAACAGTTGATTTTGTGCGCTATGGTCTTGAGTCCATACAAAAGAGGCTGTTAAGTTTTTCTAAATTTGAAACTTTTTCGGAAAACTTTTAAAATTTTTCTGTATATGAAAATCTAGTTCGGACTATTATGAACATTTTAAAACAAAAAATAGCCAAATTGGTCCAGCCGTTCTCAAGTGATGCGCTTACAAAGGAACAGCAATTCATTTTTATTATATAGATTAACAGTTTGTGTTTAAACTATTATTATTGTTGTTGGATAAGGATAAGGAAAAGTTTAGGGAAAAATAAACTGAACCAAAACCATAATGAAAAACATGATCTATATTAGCATTTTAAACTGCATTTTATTTTCATAAAAGTAGGGATACCTATACATTACATTTTAAACATTGTTAAATAAAACAAGTTTAGTAAGTTTTTGACGCACTCCAAGCTTTGTAAATGTAGCTCGCGATGTTTTGAAATGTTACAAAATTCCGTTAATATGTATAATAATTTTATTTACTACAAGGGACTCGGCCCCTGATCGCTTCGCTCGCCAAACCCTGCGGTGACATATGGTGATGCCAATGCAAACTACAAAATCTCTAATTATGTTCATAATTTTAAGATTTTTTCCATTTTTCATTTTTAACCCCTTAAAAAAAATAAAAATGGTAGCCGGACCGGTTCTCTCAGTGTAAGCTTTTTTCCAAAGCCAGTTTGTGCTTTGGAATTTAAAAACTAATATTTTGCGGGTAGCAAATTCAAAAGTGTTCCATAGTTTTTTTGTAGATAAAAGTTCAAAGAATTCCTATATTATGCCAGTTTTGCCCGTAAAAAAAAGATTTAAGTAAAATTAACAAAGTTAGCTCAAGAAATAAGCATGTTTAGTAACGAAAGGAAAAAGTTCAACTTTAGGCCTAATAAAAAGTAGTAAACATTTTTTGTAATTGTTTTCATAAATGTAAAAAAGTTTCGTAATTTAGTTCTAAAATAGAACTGTATAAAAATATTGATCAATTTCAAATTTCTTATTTTGGAAACACCAGTTTTTATGTTCCTACTACAAGACTGCTAACAAAACTAGGCCTGTTTTGAATAGTAATTTAGGAATACTATATCCTCTGCCCAAAAATGACATATTATTATAAAAAAGTGTAGAGGATAAATCAAAGAATTGAACTGTATACAACAACAACGTGTATCACTGTCCATCTATCACGCTGCCCACCGCGGGTCTAGCCCACCAGTGGAGGGGGAAGCTCCACGCCGGCCGGCTCGTTTCTTGAACCTTTCAGACTACTCAGCGCGCAATCCAGTGTGTTTATACATCGATGCATTTGTCATACTATATAGAGTCCTTATTAAGACGCATGATTCTTAACAAATTAATAAAAACAACATTACGAACTTAAATTATAGAGAACCGTTAACTCCTGAACTGTTAATGATATAGATAAGGAGACTTGAGGACAAAAGGGGCCATAACAATCAGAAGCACGTTTTTTAACAGGAAGTAACTATTTTTTGAGATTTTCCTACGAGAATGAATTTGTTTTTGAGTTTTTTCAATAAATATAAATGTAGGATGTTATTCTGCACATTTTTTTTCACGCGACCTTATATTCGTTCCCCCAAAATTGATCAAAACGTGAAATACCATAGAAGTACTCTGTTCAAAGCCATGTGGTGGATTCTACCGTGGGGTTGGCGTGCGAAGCACGCAATGCATTGTGTATTGAAGATACTCCAAATACAGGTGTTGGCGTGCGAGGCACGCAATGTTTTGTGTATTGAATTTACTCCCAAGAAGCGGAATGGCGTGCGAAGCACGCAATGCTTTGTGTGTTGAAGATACTCCCAATATGCGGAATGGCGTGCGAAGCATTTTGCAGCTATTCAGCACCGTCGTGAATAGACCTATTTCCCAAATTGTTGGTTGAAACCCTAAAACATAGGCCTATAAACTTAATTTTGGAAATTTGCTCAACTCACATCAGCGGTTCAGCTGCGTGGTCGAATTATTATACTTGCAAACAGATATTGTTAACTTGCTAACTACTGAACCAATGTTGATGAAACACTGTTCGCACAACGTACCCCTCTAATCAGCTTTACATTTTTACCTATTCCTCTTGACAGTCACACATGACAAAACTATAACGACCCTGTTACAGTACGTTATCATTGTAAAACAGAATTCTATTACAGTTAAAATGACCGTACCGTTCTAACGAACCGCATGACTTTGAAATTTTCAAACTACCTTTCCCTAGAAATCACTGAGCACTTCCATAAAAAGCAAATTATATATTTGTAAAGTGACTTCAAAGCCAGTGTTTTTTACTTGCAGCCAGTGGCGTAATTAAGGTTGACTTGATCCATCACAAGCTTCATTAGTTAATTGAACACTCGAGGTAATTCAGTTTTAGTTTTCAAATATACCTACTGTGTTTTATATTTTGTCACTCGTGTAAATAGATAATTCGACCACGCAGCTGAACCGCTGACGTGAGTTGAGCAAATTTCAAAAATTAAGTTTATAGGCCTATGTTTTACGGTTTCAACCAACAATTTGGGAAATAGGTCTATTCACGACGGTGCTGAATAGCTGCAAAATGGTTCGCACGCCATTCCGCATATTGGGAGTATCTTCAACACACAAAGCATTGCGTGCTTTGAACGCCATTCCGCTTCTTGGGAGTACCTTCAATACACAAAACATTGCGTGCTTCGCACGCCAACCCCTGAATTGGGAGTATCTTCAATACACAACGCATTGCGGGCTTCGCAAGCGAACCCCACGGTAGAGTAAATATTTTTACTCTTTAGAGTTATTTAATAACATATAACAGCATTTCAGTTATGGTATAAATTGCGTCCATTTCGAACATAAATACTGCAATTTTAATACTCTAAAAATAGACTTTTTAACCGTCTAAGTGTCAGGCACTTTTTTACTGCTTGTACACTTGTCATTATCACGTAGATAGAATGTATCCTATTCAAATAAAGTGTACACCATTATAAATTTTATTGTTCAGGAAAGTATGGAGAACATTGTCATGTAAACAAAATATTTAAACAAATTTCTCTAACTATTTTTTGTGTTTCAAAAGAAAAAAAAAACCAAATTGGTAAACCAAAGTTTCAAAAGTAAAGGCTTTAGAAAAATAGTAAAAAATTGTTTAGTCATAAATCCAAAATATAGAAAACTAGGGGAAACCCCTGCGTGCTCCACACGACAACCTCGTTGGAACCTTCTATACACATAATCATTTTATGTTTTCTTCATTATAATTGTTTAGGATTCATAATAACCCCAAAGCTAAGATGGTAAATAATGTTAAATGTTCAAATTAAATTGTTTCGTATATTTTATAACAGCAGTTATAATAAAGGTGAAAAGAACCAGCAAGGCTTAGGTCTGCACTTTAATAAAAACCTAACCTAAAAGTTAGAAATACGAATAATTGCTTCAAAGTATGAAATCAGCTGTTAATGGAAATATTGGAGCAAACATTCGTTTTATCTGCTATTTTATTCAATTGGTCGCTGTGGTAATGAATGTAAATACATGTGTTGGTTCATCATTCTAGGTCTAACCTAAGATTTTTCCAACTAAATTTACAAATATTGAAATACAAAATGTTTTTATTAAAATGAATTATAGCCTATGTTACTCAGGGATGGTGTAGCTTTTTATTTCGTAGATCAACATTTCTTGGGAGTCGATGAAGATTACTCGTAAAAACTGTCTTTTTTGTTTGAGTTACCGCAGCCAAACACGGCACAAACAGGCATTATAATTAATGGTTATTAATTATAAGAAATGTTATTAGAATAATACACTATGTTGAATATAATTAATAACATAATTTGACGTTAAAAAAGCTTGAAGGTCGTACAGGTTTCGGTGGTAAATATGTCAACGGAGTCTAGACTAGAGCTCCGACTGTCGCACTCTACGTCACGGGTGGAGGGAGAAGCTGCGCATGCATCACACCTTCTTTAATACGCCTTGATACTATAGTATAGTGAGAAAGTAAAAGCAAAAAAGTAAGTGTCGGAAACGTTATAATATATAGACAATAATTAATTAATATAACAACTTATATATGTTTACACTTTTGAAACATACTGTGACTAAAGGCTGACAAATAACTAAACGTCGGAAACCTTGTAGATAAGCTTACCGAGCGATAAGAAAGTTCAAAGTCCGGCTTTGAGTGTTGTTCAATCAGTCTTATACTAATGACAATGGCATATTGTTCTACAGTCAACCCGTTTTTTGTGAAGTTTGTAGTAATACAATAAATAGTTTCTCGATAAATTAAATAGGTACAATACCTGCTTTTTTGTCTTATCCAATCCTTAAATCACTATGTGATTACCGCGGTTTCGGGTAACCTATGTACCCATCTTCAGTTCACAGAAATAAACATACGACTTTTGAGTCGTATAAAAAGTTTTAAACACTAGACGAATCGGACACTTCAGCTACACACCACTCTGACACAGAGACACACTGATCCAGACGACTTTTAAAGTAAGTTTTTTTACTTTCTCTCTATACTATAGTATAGAGAAAGAATAGTGATCGCAAAAAAAAATCGATGTTGAGATTTTTGTGGAAATATCCGTTTTGGGACCCCATGAGTCCTGAGTAAAAAAACGTGGTTTTTACAAAATGTCTGTCTGTATGTACACAAAGCTAGAGCGAAAACTATTCGATCGATTTCGAACAAATTTGCACCAGACATGCCAATTAGGCCTGTATAGATGCATGAAAAAAGGTTTTGAAAAACAACCCCATTTTTGGCCAAATAACCCCCAAAAAATCAGTTATTATTTTTTCATAAAAAAACGGCTCTAACGATTTTGATAAAATTTGGATTATTTGTATCCCTTAATGTAACCTACCATATGCGAAAAATCGCTTCTTTCTAAAAATTCTCGTTTAGGTAATAATAATAACAGATTTTTGGTGGGTTTTGGCCAAAAAGGGGGTTGTTTTTCAAAACCTATTTTCGTGCATCTAAACAGGCCTAATTGACGTGTTTGGTGCAAATTTGTTAGAAATCGATCGAATAGTTTTAATAATAGTAATTTCATTACATAAATACAGTGAGGTTTCTTTGTATACAGATACATTTGAAATGCATTTTAGTATTATTATAAATATTACTTGATAGGTTGGTTTAAATTTCAATACACAGTTATTTAAATACGATATTTTGGTTACTGATGTTTAATAGTTTGGAAGAAACTAACATGAAACTTAATAATTATGAATGTGTGCTACATGCATCTAATATTTTCCATGATATTTTTGCAATTCTAAATAACCACCCCCTATGCCACTCTGGGGAAGGTATAAAGTTTCAACTGGGAGAAAGTAAGTGGCAGTTATCTGGTACCGTTTATTTACTTTCTCACTATACTATAGTATACAGAAAGTATAGTGATCGCAAAAAAATCGATGTTGAGATTTTTGTGGAAATATCCGTTTTGGGACCCTCTGAGTCCAAAAAAGTGGTTTTTACAAAATATCTGTCTGTATGTATACAAAGCTAGAGAGAAAACTATTCGATCGATTTCGAATAAATTTGCACCAGACATGTCAATTAGGCCTGTATAGATGCACGAATTTTTTTTGAAAAACAACCCCCTTTTTGGCCAAAAAACCCCCCAAAAAAACAGTTATTATTGTTTTATAAAAAAACGGCTCAACGATTTTGATAAAATTTGGCTTATTTGTAGCCCTTAATGTACCCTACCATATACAAAAAACAGCATCTTTCTAAAAGTTCTCGTTTATCTAATAATAATAATAACAGGTTTTTCGGGGGTTAATTTTAGCCGAAAAGGGGGTTGTTTTCCCAAATTTTTCAAAACCTTTTTTCGTGCATCTATACAGGCCTAATGACGTGTTTGGTGCAATTTTTTTTCGAAATCGATCGAATAGTTTTCTCTCTAGATAATAATAATAATATTTATTAGTTAATCTCCTACTTTAATAATATCACCTCTCCTACCCCTCCTACAATTATGAAGTCGCAGTGAATCTCTTTAATAATTTAAATATGTTTGTGAGGAAGTATGTGCCAGTTCCTGGTACCGTTTATTTTTATTATTAATGATTTCCAACATTCAATTTTTGTTTTTTTTTTAGTTAATTCTTGTTCAATATAAAATATTACAAAATTTGAAGTTGATCCAGTCTTTGAATACAATTACCTAGTTGTATAAGGGATACGTATTTTCATAAGTTTCTTTCTAGATTTCTGATTCGCTATAATTTCGCAGTGAGTAGGCCTAAAGTATAAATACCTCTAAAATGTTAGATCCACTACTTTTGGGAATAACGGGCATGGGGTTGCAACATTTTATCAAATATTTCAAAATTAATAAATACGTTTTTTTTTCAAACGATACCCCCACCACAGGGGCGAAAATGTAGGTACGAAACATTGTCACCAAACATAAATAGTAAAATAAATTTGCTTATAAGAAACTACGTGGTTTAGTAGGTATGTCTTACAATTGTAGGCTAACGTCTGCATCACAAATCAGATATTCTTTTAAGGGTTCTGTTTTTTTATTTGAACTTACAATGTCAAACAGAAGAAAGAACAAATTAGTTCTGAAATGAACATCGTTTGCACAGTTTAAAAAGCAATTTGTAATTTAAATCCAAGAAATGTCATTGTGCAAAATAAAACTTCACAACGAATTTAATTTCCCCCGTTTCAGTATTTTTTTACAAACATCATAAGGAATATTCACTTACAGCAAATGGGTGTATCACGTTTCAATTTCAACGAGCTGGCATTGTAAAAAATAAATAATATACATAAAACACTACTGTAGGGTGGCCCGTACTTCAAAACATCACCATGGCGACGGTCGGGCATGCGTACCGCCGACCTGCGCGCGCACGCCGAAATGACAATCTTGATTAGCAACAAGCGCAGTTTTGTTCTAATCTTACCGGGCGGTACATGGGTTAGGATTATTAATAAACTTGGACGTTTTATAGTTGTTTAAACGTTCTTGTTAAAAGTAGTTACAATATGGTTTACGCTAGTTTTTGATTGCAGAACGTTTACGTTATCATTAGCACTTGGTTACGGAATGTACGCGATTGGGTTAAAAGATTAAATGTAACTTTAAAGTTTGGTGTGATGTGGAATTAAGTTTCGTTGACTCGTTTTTAGGGTAGATCGAATACTCAGTGAAGTGGTTTTAGTGGCAAGTGAAGTGGTGTGAAGTGTGAGCTACCTGTTGTCGGTGTATTCAGTTATGTTGACTTTATTATGAGGAAACGAAAGGTAAAAATCAATTTATTTTTTTATTAGGTTAGAAAAGTTGCAGATTTTTGTAAGGTATGTGTTTAGGCTAATATTAGTTTCTGTACT
>JAGFPH010009566.1:0-14125 GCA_018207615.1 Philaenus spumarius | reverse complement strand
TATCAGTTCTTATTTTATGTTTTGATATTTCATCGTTAAATTCTTAGTGTACGGAATGGAGTTAATTTGATTGGTCCTTAGTAAAACTTAAAGAATATGAAAGAGGAATAGTAATAGGCTTCGTTTGAAATGTTAGTAAAATTATAAAGGCCTATATTATTTTTTCTTTTGTTATTATGCCTGTAAAGATTGTTCACAATTTGAATCACTTTTGAAACTCTACACGGTATTTTTAACTTCCCGCTAAAAGAAAATTGAAAATTTTCTAAAATCGGGAAGTTATTGGTTTCACTCCGTTTTTCGAAAATAGATTATTCATCAGATCTCGACGTTTTGAGGTACTAGGAATCTTCCCTGACCACTCCCGAGAGGGTGTCACCCTTTCTGTATGTATGTGTGTGTGTATGTAAGTATGTGACCCGCTTATAACTTTTGAACGGCTTTCCAAAATCTAATCAGCTTTTAACCTTGAAAAGCGACGTCGATCGCTACGAGTCCGGTCAAAATCGGTTAATTCGTTCGTGAGATATCGTGAACGAAAGAAAATAAAAAAAAGTGTTTTTCTCAATTTCTCCGAAATTTTTATCAGAAAAATTTTTGTTGTCGATTCTTTCGATGGACTCGAAAAACTGCATCGATTGCCGCAAATCGCATACAAATCGGTTGATTCATTCGCGAGATATCGTGAACGAAAGAAAATAAAAAAAAGTGATTTTCCTCAATTTCTCCGAAACTTTTCATCTGAAAAATTTTTGTTGTTGATTCTTTCAATGGACTTAAAAAACTGCATCGATTGCCGCAAATCGCATACAAATCGGTTGATTCATTCAAAAGTTATGGCAGTTCAAAATTTCCAAAAATAGTGTTAGTTGTAAATAAACTTAGCAGGAAGTTACATGGATGACCTTTAGGGTCAACCGTTTTCCAAATTTTTTTTAAAATAACTAGGGCAACCCCTAGTCACAAAATAATCGGGTTTTATGTAAAAAATTAACCCTACCTCAAAACAAATTAATAGGATAATTTTTGTGGCGTAAGTTTACTATTCGACCCTAGCCTAATATTTTTTTGCAGATAACGACGTTGTTTTACATTCTTCTGTTAAATGTTGAATACAGGTAAACATACTGGGACTAAATACTACAGGTTAGAACCTTTTTGGTTTTTTTATTATTCTTGCATTTTTGTTGCCATAGCCTAGGGTCAAGCAATTTTTGTATTTATTTTTATGTTTTAATCTATATTTTAAATCATGGGACTTACAATTATTTAATTCTCAATCTCTGCAAATGAAGGAACACCTGTCTGTGGATAAGTGTGGTTCAATGTGTAGTCTATGTGTATTTACAATGTTTAGCCTACCATCAGGAATCGGGACAAAATTTGGCGCATCGATAATTACCACAAGTAGGAGCTAACGTAGTAAACGTTATTTCGATTACTCAAATTTGGTGTTAACATAACCACACTAAAACAATACACCTACTAGCAAGCCCCTGTGAAAAATCACAGACAGATTAATTGTATACACATCAGAAATACACCGTTAAAAAAATACTATTTAAAAACAACAGACTTTATCTAGTTCTACATAGCTGTGCTAACAGGGACTTTTAACTCGGTAAATGTGTACAATTATAAGGATTATAAAACTGTAGGCCTATTTGTTAAAATTTTGCATTTAGGCCTACATACGTTGTTATATATTTAAAGAAAGACACAAATATTATCTTTTAATTGCTTATTATTTCATATTGACAGATCAAACTATTTATACTTTATTAATATTATAGTGAAGAAATTAATAATGGAATATGATTGTATGTTGAACGAAGATGTAAGAATGTTTCTGAAGTTAAAGGAATAGTTTCTCTTCTTTAAATTTGTATAAACGAATATATTTAACTCAAATTTAAAAATATAAACTTCAGAAGAAATTATAGCCTATTGTTACAAGTTGTAAACGTAACCCCAAGTATACTCTACCCTGTATAGTAATAATAATTGTATAAATGAATATATTGATTATAAAAGGTTATTTATATTCATTTTATAACTTCCAAGCAAATCTTATAACATAGGCTATTAAAGCCTGCATTAGTTCTTTAACTGGTATTACAAAAAAAACTTCACAAGACTTATATTTTTGATTGAAGTTGTAAACATAACCCTAAATAATAATCTATGCTATGTTTTGTTAAGTAGTACTGTACAGACGATGGGTGAATTCAGCTGTTATATTATATGTTACCCACGGACTTACACTCGCTTTTATAAAATATAAACCAGTAAACCCCCGTGAAAAATCACAGGCTGATTAATTAGGTACACATTAGAAATACACAATTTAAAAAACAAACTATTTACAAACAACATTAAGGCCTACTTATCCAGGCCTACCTAAACATAACCCCAAACTATAATCTACACTGGGTTTGTTTAAGTATTACGGATGATGTATTCTTTATTATATTATTATTATTATTATTATTATTATGATGGGTGGAATCAGCTGTTAAACGAATAGGTAGGCCATTTCTTCTTTAAATTTGTATAAACAAATACATTGATGATAAAATGTTGTATTTATAACCTCAAAGCAAATAAATATTATAACGTATATTATAGTATTCATTAGTTCTATAGCTCATATTTAAAAAAGATCAACTTCACAAGGAATTATAATGATTGAAGTTGTATAAACATAACCCCAATTTATAAACAAATATACAAGAATTGCTTGTTTAATAAGATAAGATACCGGTATCTATAATGTAGCCTATATATTCGCCTATAGTTAGTGACTTCGAAGGTGGTATATAAAAGAAGTTCAGAGATTAAATTTAATGCGCATTTTTCCGAATTTATGAGCATTTTCGCAGACATAAGACCTAGCGCATTCGATTCCTGACGTAAAAAACCCCCTGTATGCAAATTTTCATCAAAATTGTTAGAGCCATTCACGAGATCCCCGAAATAAATTTATAAACAAATGTGCAAGAATTGCTCGTTTAATAAGATGAGATATAGATGTTTACAAACTAAAAACCCATTCCTACTGTGAGTTACAGAGTTTAAGTTGGTTTAGTTCTGGGTTTACGTGGGTCGCAATTCTGTTCAATTTGACGTCTTCAATATTTTTAATTATTCTATTGCTGCATTCCATAAAATGTCGTTTTATTAGTTTTAGTGCTGATTGTTTATAACTTCTCGTTAATCAAGATAAATAAACATTTTTCCCGTTTGTATTAGGCCTATACGATCGTTCTTATTGATATCTATTTGGCGTCGGTGTAGTGTTTAGTTTCTTTTCAAAGTGACTGAACTTTAACCTACATTTTCGGCGTTTTATTAGCGAATTTCCATAGGAAAAATGAGCTATTGCAGTGGCCCTTATGGTGAGAACCAAGGTCGGGAGTAGCAAAAGAGCACCGATCATGGTTTCCAGAACACGTTTTGGGTGTCATTAAAATTCATATATATATGTATATATGTGTTCGCACTCTAGCGGCCGCATTTTAAGTCCGAATTGGTCCAAATTTGGTACACGTTTTGGTTGTCTATGTGGCTCGGACGAGTTCGTTAGCCAAAAAAATCCAATAACCGGAAGTACGTTTTTGAACCGAAAGTAACTATTTTTTGATATTTTTACTACGAGAATGAATTTTTTTAGAGTTTTTTCTAAAAATATAATTGTAGGATGTTATTCTGCACATTTTGTTTTTTACGCGACCTTATAGCTCGCTTGGTTCCCCCAAAATCTACCAAAACGTAAAATACCATAAAAGTACCCGGTTCGAAGCCAAGTGGTGCAAACTCGCGAGGCCACTAGGCGCAAACAAATTCTACTAATATATTGCGTACACACAGACAGCTGATCAACGCCTTCGTGAGTAGACCTATTTCCCAAATTGTTGGTTGAAACCCTAAAACATAGGCATATAAACATAATTTTGGAAATTTGCTCAACTCACGTCAGCGGTCCAGCGGTTGAATTATTTCTTTCGTAATTGCTATAATTTTAGTTTGCAGCGGAAATCTTTTACTTTAAGTTTAATGTGTACTTTCAGAAATATGAAAAAAATCCCGAGTTGTTTGGCCAACCTTAACTGCACAATTACGTACACAAGGCTATAATACATTTTAAGCTCAAATAACAAACTGTACAAATTAAATATAGTGTAACAAATTATCTATATAAATAAAAATAATGTAAATGTTCGTTCGTTCAAAATCTTAAATCTTCGAAAGTTCTTCACCGGTTGGTTTGAAATTTTTTCACAAAGTTGCATTCGAATTCACGAGTGTTTTTATATACTTTTTGAAAAAAACTATGTACAACTATAGGCTACTACAATTTTACTGCAATGGGAGCACCCTACTAAATAACAATTAAATTTGTTTATTGTTGGTACAGTAATCTCTAATATATGCTCTAATATTTCCATTAACAGCTGATTTCAAACTTTGACACAATTATTTAGATTTCTTACTTTTAGGTTAGGGTTTCGTAAACAATGCCATCTGTTGAACTTAAAAATAACACACACTAACCTATACTAAATATTTTACGGCAATGAGAGCGCAATAATAAAATACGTTTAGTTTACATTAATCAGCTGTTTGCTCTAATACTTCCATTAACAACTGATTTCAAACTTTGAAGCAATTATTTGTATTTCTAACTTTTAGGTTAGATTTTTATTAAAGTGCAGACTCGAGCCTTGCCGGTTCTTTTAACATTTATTGTAACCGTCGTTACAAATATACGAAACAATTTGATAAGGACATTTAAAATTATTTATTATATTAACTTTGAGGTTATTATTAATCCCACAACATTATTATAAAGAAATCCTAACATATGTGTGTAGAATATTCCAACGGGGTTGGCGTGCGGAGCACGCAGGGGTTTCCCCTAGTTTTAATATAATTCTGACAGTATCTACACGATAACTAAAATATCTACGTAAGACACAGTACACCAAATCATTATTCCTATTCGCACATCGCGTATTCTTTTATCGTCTTCACACGGATAAATAATACACCCTGAAACTCACATGGGACGCGCAATGTAAACGACCTTCGAGAATCATATATCTCAAGACTGAGCTGTCAAAAAAAAGTTATGTTTTGTTTGGTAACTAAGCAACCAGGTCAAACTCGATGGAGTTCGTATACGTGTGTTGTTTTTTACGCTTTCCGTGGTATATTTATGTAGTTCTGAACTTAAAAAAATAGTTATATAATGCACTTTGGTTATATTCTGTATCTGAGAATACGAAATATAACTCCTGAAAATTGCATTTTTATGAAAAACGTAGTCCTTGAAATAATATTCTGATAAATATGCATCCTTCATAGCTCGAATGATACTCATTGTAGGTAAAGGCAATTAATTAATTAAGGTATTTCTTTAACAGACGATTACGTCATTATTTTTAAGCCATCTTGTATAAATGACGTGTCATTTTAAATTTTATACACTGATTAATAGAAATATAAAGGCTACTAATAAAATATATCACTGTATTTTAAAATTAACTGACTTTTGAAAAATTATGTAATAATGTTATTTAAACAATTTAGCATTTTATTAGAAACTAGGAGAAACCCTTGCGTGATCCGCACGCCAACCCCGTTGGAACCTCATGTTATGTTTTCTTTTCAATAAAGTTGTAGAATTAATAATAACCCCAAAGCTAAGGTGGTAAATAATGTTAAATGTTCAAATCAAATTACTTCGTATATTTTATAACAGCAGTTATAATAAAGGTTAAAAGAACCAGCAAGGCTCAGGTCTACACTTTAATTAAAAACCTAACCCAAAATTTAGAAATACAAATAATAGCTTTAAAGTTCGAAATCAGGTGGAAATATTAGAGCAAACGACGGTTTTATCTGTTACCGTATTTTATTCAATTGGTCGCTATGGTAATGAAAGTAAATACATTCAAGAAAAATGTGTTGGTTCATTAATTTCATTTCATTTTATTTTATTGGTTTTATTTGTTTCTGTATTATTATAGACTAGGGGAAACCCCTACGTGCCCCGCACGCCAACCTCGTTGTTACCTTCTAACACATAACCATGTTTTGTTTTCTTTATAATAAAGGTGTAGGATTAATAAAAAAACACCAAAGCTAAGATGGTAAATAATGTCAAATGTTCAAATAAAATTATTTTATATCAGAAGTTATAATAAAAGTTAAAAGAACAAGCTAGGCTCGGTCTGCACTTTAATAAAAATCTAAGCTAAAAGTTAGAAATGCAAAAATAATTGCTTCAAAGTTTGAAATAAGCTGGTATGGAAATATTGGAGCAAACAGCTGTTTTATCTGTTATTTCATAAAATTTGTTGCTATATAACCAAAAGAAATTTAAATACATGTGTTGGTCCATCACTCCTAGGCCTAAGTTAAGAATTTTTCTCGACTGAATTTACAAATATTGAAATAAAAAATGTGTTTATCAAAATGAATTATAGCCTATGTTACTCGGGGATAGTGTGGCTTTTTATTAGTAAAACTATTTTTTCAATCGGTCCAGTAGTTCCAGAGATTACCCCCTACATACAAACAAACAAAAAATGTTTTCCTCTTTATAATATTTTAGTATTAGTACAGACTATCTCTTAGTTTGCGCAATGACTACATTTCATATGAGTAAACTGTGTAAAATTTCCTCTCGATTATTAAAAAAAAAAAAACTTCAACCAAATGGTTTAAAAAAAGTTTTATTTTTGTAAGTTCATATTCAGAATGTTAAAATACTTTATTTGTAATAACCACACCCTCCGGGGAAAGCGGGGTGGCCTTCTTAGGTTCTAACCTGGCCACTGGCTATCGATATTTACGTACCCCTACGCTATACGCTGTTTCCTACGTTTTCGTTACTCTAACTAAAAAAAAGTAATAAACCCAAGTCATTGTTGAAGCGTTATTTAGATTGTTAGATTCAAATTTATTTTTCAAAATGCACTAACAAAACTATCTAGTTATTAGCGAATTTCCATAGGAAAAATGAGCTATTGCAGTGGCCCTTATGGTAAGACCCAAGGTCGGGAGTAGCAAATGGGCACCGATCATGGTCCCCAGAACACGTTTTGGGGTGTCATTAAAAATCATATATATATATATATATATATATATATAGATTTCTCACGTAATCATTTGTTGGTTTTGCTGTTATTTTTAACCAGGGTAGGTTGATCATTTTCGATCAACATTTATTGTGGCTCTTTCGTGTTCAAGCATCGGATCAACATTTCAAAACCAACAAATAAGGGACCCAATTACAAAAAACTTATACAATTTCTTATACACCCAACTTAGCGTCGTAACTGAGACCACCAATAGTTGATCTGTTTTATACAAGTTATATACAAAATACCGTTATTCTGAAAGTTTTGTAAGTTTTAAACCGGCCAGTTTCACTCGCTCGCTTTCCTAACTGCATCGGCCCGGCCGGCCTTGCCTACTTACCCTTCTACCTGCTACCTATTCATAGTTGAGGGAGGGTTGTTTATTGTTTACTGCATGGTATATTAAATGGATTATTGGTTTAATATTTTACATCTACACAATAGACGATATGCAAATTATAGTAAGTTCTTCATTTCTTTACCGATTTTCGTAAAACTCATTTTCCTATTGTTTTTTGGGATGCTGAACAAGAATCTGGCACTAATTTTTACCTAATGTGAAAAATAAAAATAATTACGTACTTGATTAATACGAATTATATATAATTTTTGTAAAGAATAAATCCATTTACACAGTTTTCACGATATCTTCCGAACATCGGAACTTATAAAAATTTAATCGGACATGAGTCAGACTTGTTGTTTTAATAACTTAATACTTTAGTCATTTTTTTTTCAATTTAATTTTAGTGTTTGAAGTCGGAAAACATATCTGTAAAAGCAATTGACAGCATTTGCTTCAGCTGTAAAAGCTTTTCTTATAATGTTTTGGATAATACAGAGGTATTTTATCAACTAAATTGACAATTTCTAAAACTTTTTAAATGTTTCAAATTGGGACAAATTGTTATTTGTGGTACCTATTTATAATTAGATTTCAATACCAAAAAAAAAGCTTTCAAGTTTTGTAAGATTCCTTAAGGATAATTGGTATATATAGACTAACTAAGACTTTAAAGTTTATCACTTAAATATTATTTTATACTTATTAGAGTTGTTGTATTTTCGAGTTTCAATCAATTAATTTATCCTGTAAAATTGTCTACCAGTAAAATTGTTGTCCTGTAAAATTTAACAACAATCCATTTAGGCTACCACAAAAAAATAAGGTACTCTTTACTTTAAACATTTTTTTTATGCAAAAATATGTTTAAAAAAGAGGCAGTTGAAATGTTCAATGTTAAATCTAGAAAACTATACATTTTGTAAATCCGTCTTTTGTAATTGAGTGCTGAAAAAAAACTGAATATTCTTTATAAAATTGCTGATCCGGCTTGCGATTCACTTTTAATTATAAATTTTTATTGTGCAAAGAAAAAAAACGAAAACTTGGTACTTAAAATAATGTCAATGACGTGAAAAATAAAAGGATTTTTTTTTAAATGTGAAACGCAACACGGATGCGTATTGTGACTATGGTTAAAACGAGACTTTGCAAAAAATGTATTATAAAAAATTAACAAAATCAATGGTTTTAAATTTAACATTGCTCTTCCCCGAAGATGACCGCCACTAAAGCAGACCATTAAGTTGTAATATTTTAAGTGCTCGCTGTATCGTCTAAAATATGTAACCAGTGCCTCAAATACATCAAAAACGTTTTAGAATTTGTATTTTTTTTATATATATTCAGGTATATTGTTTATATGTTTTAGGCTGACCGACGAATTAATAAAATTTAGCAAAAAATCTTATTTGTCTTTAATACAGGATGTGGAGCACAACTCCGAAGTTTCATTCTATCTGGGTTATGTACTAATGTTGTATTTCCACTCCGTATCTAAAACATATATAGGACCTTGTATACATAATAGATATTGCGTGTTTTTTTTTTTTTTTATATCCAGAAGATCCCAGTTACACATTTACTATATTTAAGCCATCACAAATAGAGGAACTAAATTTTAAGAGTGCATCTTCAGTTCCAAAACAATCTCTAAACCCAAACTGATTATTGCTAAAAAACATTTCTTAAAAAAAAAATCATTATTATAAACTTAACACTTTGTCAAAAACCTTTGGAAACAAAGATATCAGAGAAATAGGTTTGCAACTATTTCCCTGTCACTTTTTTGAAAATTGGTACAACTAGGGCCTCTTTAAGTCTATCAGGAAACATGCCAGTCACAAAAGTTAGGTTTATTAAAAACTATACTACATCCGTTATGTGAATGTTGATAGCCTTGAGAAAAGATGCATCTACACCATCAAATTCTGGAGATTTGCCTAATTTTAGCTCACGGATCTTTTTCTCAATTTCATCCGGTGTTACTTTTGTTAAAAATATAAACATTTTCGTTTCGTGGTCCAAAATGACCATTGTACATTGAAAATGTAGAACAATTTGTTAGAAATGGTGTCCTAATAACATTTACAGAATTAAAAAAATTATAATAAAACTCATTAGCAGTAGTATAAGTTCCATTTTCCTTTAGAAAATGTATAGCCTACCTTTTCAAGACTCGCGTCTTTGACCCTTAACCTCATTTAGCAACCTTGAATTTCCTTTACAATGTTTAAACTTTGTGTTTAAACATATAATAATGTATAGTACTAATATGATTTAGCCTCCTTTATGTCAACCTGTATCTCAACTTTTACATTTTCTAAAACTTTCATTTATTTTTGGGTCATTGGGATGTTTCTAATCGTCTATGTAGCTGGTTGCTTTTATTAATTTAAAAACATAAGTAGTTCGTAATCCAGGGTTTAATAAAATTTGTTTTATAGACGTCAGGAATTTGTAACATACGCATAAATCTGTATTGTTTTAAAATATTTCAAAAAATGTTTCAAAAGCAGAATTTATATTTGTACCATTGTATACATTTGAAAAATTAGTCAAAACATTGTGTTTGTTTAGTTTATAGGCAATAGCTTGAACAGGCCTAACTTACTGAGGTTTCAATGTATAAACTTGTGATAAAAATAGGATTAAAATTATTGCGTAGTGATCTATAATGTGATATCTAGAATCTCGGATTTAATATTTACTTTAAACATATCGTTTATTCTAACTCACGCATGATCAATACACGTTGCTAAATTATTTACTACGTTTATCGGTTCTTTTAATAATATTTCAAAGCCGTAATTTGGCAAAAGTGTGGTGTAATTATTTCTTTGTTTGTTGTTGTTTAATAAATCTAGATGAACATCTCCTATTAAAATTTGGTCGCATTTACTACACAACTGAATAAAAAAATGTACTTCTTACATAAATATATCCGAACCGCCACACAAGATACAATCTGTATTATAGTGAAAATAAATCAATTTTTTCTTCTGCCACATTAAAACCGCAGCTGCAGTACGTCTGCAGTAACAAAATTTACGCAATATGTTTCATAATGTATACATTTTTTTAACGTATTCCAAAATACCACCGGCTTTATAGTCATGCTTTCTATTTGAATCTTAAACAAAATTTGGCAAAATTTTGCTGTTCGATCCATGTCTCAGATAAAACAATACGATGAAGCAGGTTGACAACCAGGTTACAAAATTATAAAAATGTTTCCTAACTTTGTAACATAGTTTCATCCACATACGAAATAAGGTAGATAAAATGTAATTCAAGCTTACATAATAATGTGATAACAAAAGCAATTTTAAAATGTGTGAACTATTTCAAAAAGTTATTAAGTAGAATTACTGCATGGACAGTTTAATTCAAATAACTAAATGTGCCGAAATACATTTCTGGTTTTCTTTTCGTTTTTAAATAATTTTGTTTATATCTTTGAAATTAAAATATTTGTTATATTACAGATATCTTGCAACTGACAGATGCTCAATTTACAATAAGATGAAACGTGAATTAACTAAAACGAAAAATTGCTTCTAGGAGTCTCTAGAATTGAACAAACACAAAAATATTTTAGCACAGAATAGCACCATAATTTTTGTCAAATCATGTTGTAACAAATGTACTTTATTGATTTACTAAAAAACTAAACCCAATTTCAACTAAATCGTTTTTACAGTAAAAATTAAAATGTAAACGTTTACGTATGTCCTCAATTATACCTTCATGATTTCAACTTTAAAAATCCAAATTATTTTGTAGAATAGGTCTATATAACGAAATAATGTTGTTAGAGTGAACGTACTCTACGTTAGGGTCGAGGGGCTGCCACAAGGGTAATAATTGTCAGAAATATTTCTATTGTTAAATTCATTTCTTCAGACATAGAGTATTACTCATTCGACAAACCGGCGTTGTTAACATTTCTACAATATGGTTTGATAATTTTACATTAGGTTCTTATGTTATGTTTAAAATATACTTGCAAAGGAAATGTAAGAACCTTTGAAGACAATTTCATTTTGATGTAGTTGGTTTGAAAATCATTTGCAAGACTTGGCTCCACGAATGTGATCCTAAGTCCAAAGAAAATAGTTTGAATCTTTCCATTTTAAAGTAAAAAATATTTGATGCATTGATTGTAGAAAACGTCTACGTGCAGAAAAAGTGTTTATAGTTAAATTTTTCTTCCAAAACCTACTGCAAAATATATTTAACTTCTTACAAGTGTATTGTTCAACAGAACGTAGACCTAATAGTTTTGTCTGTCATATTTTGTCCTTATAATAATTATTATACAATTATTGTACAATTATTTATTTATTTTATAATTTATTTTGAAGTTATGTTTTTGTTATTGAATTTATGGCCATATCACATTTGAAACGACCTGACACGTCCAATGTTAGTACTCAGTAATGGTAAAATGGTCCAATGGTAGTAATTTGGGTTTAGAGAGCACCAAAACAAATTATTTCACTAAAAATATTTTTGGGTTCAGGGAGCACCAAAACAGATAATTTCGCTAAAAATTCAAATTCGAAAGTTTGGACGTAAACAATACTTTCTCCATATGCTACGTATAGGGGGGAGAAAGTAAAAATCAAAGAGAAATATTTTTTTAAATTACATCCCAGTGCCTAGTAAAAAGGCATAGTTTGGTGATGGGGTTATTTTCAAAGAAATGTATACTGTAAACGTAGGTTAAGTGTTACTTAATTTCAAAGGTTTAAAAAAGTTAAAAATAACAACAAATTTATTTTGTTGATCACATTGAAGTGGGTGATCCTTAATGATTTTCATATATAATGAATGTTTGTATATTCTAAAATATACAAATAATTTAATGAAATTTTAAGAATAAAATAGTTTAAAAAAGCTATCTGACTACTTTAAATACATGAATAAGTTCATTGAACATCATTCAGTGCTGGTACAGTAATCATCTTCTTACTATAATATTTCAATTAACATCTGATTTAATACTTTGAGTCAATTAATTATGTATATATTTTTAATTTATTGGTTATATTTGTGATTACTAGGAATCTATACAATATTTGTTTGTAAGTTGTACGTTTGTTGTCGTGCGAAGTACACTAAAGTTTCCCCTAGTATATTAAAATGATTTTCAAAAGCTAATACGAACAAAAATTAAGGTACGTTTACTCGTTTGTCTACAGTTTAGTGCATTGCATGGCCTTTGAACTAAAATGCAAATTTCAATCGAAATGTATAAACTACCTACAAATTTCTGCTGAACTTTTTAAAATTCATATATTTTTGTTTTATTATAAAGAATGCTCAACAATGACTCCACATCAGAAGAGAAAAAAACTTCAATAATAACAGACCGTATAAGTCTAGTGCTACACAAAATGCATTAATAATAACTATCCACTGGTAAGGAATTGATAAAAGTAGTGGTTTAGTTTCGTAATTTGTTTTTTATCAACATTACTAGTTTAAAAGCTAGTTAAAATTTTAAGCAACTCTTAAACAACTTTACAACTAATACAACTTTTATGTTAAGATATTTTGGATTTAATAAAAAATATTAATGTTTAGACAATGTGTATAATGGAAATTATCCTTAGTATTGGCTATATCTAAACAATAAATAACTAAACAATAAATCTAAACATGAAATATTATTTCATATTTCAGAGCTCTAAAAGGAATATTTTGGTAGTGGATGCAACTTTGAAAACATTTTTAATTCAAACATAGGTATCATCATTTTATAGCTCGTTTACTAATATCGTTTAAAAATTTAATTATATATTTTTTGTTCCCGTTTCAAGTTGGTGATAGTAAACGGTTTGCGTATTTTTATTTACTACTAATTAACCATTTTACTCAAAAGTCACAATTTTAACAAACATTGATTATAGTATATGATTTCATTCAATAACCAATTTGGTAAATTTTCCAAAGTTAAATGAAGAATGAAAAAACACTTTCCTTAATTTCTTTAGGTTAGCAATTGTGGGGTTTCTGTGTGTGTCTAAACTGATTCGTTTGCTCTTTTTACGGACTGCTCGGGTGATCTAAACAAAACAACTTTTTTATAAACGTATTACTAAGGTTCAAAATAGTCACCATTGATCTTCCAAGACTATTAAAAGTAATAACCTAAACGCTGGTATTCTAATTACCAAAAATAAGTACAGTATTCTTGACTTATACCTTTGTACATCCCTAACCTCACAAAACTTGGAATTTGACGATTACATTCCAAACTGCAGATTACTTCAATTACAATCTATTTAACGAAGATTACGTTAAATCTAGTTGACTGCAGTGGATTTAGCAATATATTATGGTTGTTGTGAAAACACGTAGCCATAAATTGTATAATATTTACTATCAAATAAACACTTCATGCTAAATAAACTCATAAACTTTTATTTTGTTTTGAATTATGTGCTTGGAGTTGAGTTGCTTGTGATAGATAGTAGGATTACAACTTTTTCCTGTTTCAATATTTTCTAAACAGAGGATTGTTAATAACTTTTCTCTATAATTTAAATGCTATAGTATATGCTGATTACTTCAGTTGAAATTGATTATGAGTTTTATAAATAATTTTAAAGAGCAGTTAAATATT